>JABFPN010001229.1:0-31480 GCA_022817305.1 Leptoteleia sp. ZL-2020
TATATATATGTAAAATATATATATAAAAGCCATGTGGAAGTTATTTACGAATAGGGTTCGGAAAACGGAATTCTTTTGAAAGCAAGTTGCAACGTGTTCGGTCGGAACTTCCTAATGGCACCTCTGACTAGTTTTTTTTTTTTTTTTTTTTTTTTTTTCAGTGAAAACGTGCAATTCGGTTTGTGCAATTTTTCAAAGTAAAATACTTTAATAAACATGTTGAATAATATTCGTGATTGCAAATTTCGACACATTATTCAAACAACGTTATATTAGAAAATATGATAGTCAAGATAATTATAATATAGATGACTAATGTGTAGAAATGATTATGAGAAATACGAATATTACCTTTTTCTTGTGTATAATATAGATGATCACGTGTATATTATGGGATAAGCAAAGCAAGGGCAGTTTTAGATAAATGAACTTCGAATAGTAGCACTGAAGGAACCAAGCAATCATACTTTTATTTCCACTCTATGTTTATTATGCGAATTCACTCTATAAACTGCTAGTTCCATAAACGTGCCTCACTTATAAACATGTTCACTGAAATATCGGTGGACACTCATTGGTTCTAAAACGGGATTATTCTAACCAATCATTGCAGGTAAAGGAAAATATTTTGGCCGTAATGAGTGCCTTTAGAAATAATGGACGAGATAAGAAGCTTATTTATGACACCGGTAATGATGAATAGATTTTAAGAAGCGTGTACAAATTTCTGGATGAATATTAGTAGTTTATTTTAGAAATTTTCATTAAAACTAATTAAGCTTATATTTGTGCGTATATGAGGCATGCGTTAAAAACTTAAATATAGAGAAAAGAATAATATATGAATCAAATGATGATAAATAGGAAGAAAGACTGACACGATATGTAAAAATATAAGTTAATTTATGTAGGGTAGTACAATGTATTTGCAAATTTTTCGTATATTTTGTGTAACTTATTAGTTAAAAATATATTAAATTTGCACAATGCTTGTACATTCTATTAGAATTATTCTTAAACTTTACGAAAATTGAATAGTTTTGTGGCAAATATTTTTGTCTTTAATTAAGCAAAAGCTTACACGCAGACAAAAGGAGATTAAATTTTACCGTACAAAATTGTATTCCAACCCCAGAATGCAATTTATGAACAAACATACTTACAATAAAGTATGAAGTATGTCTTTCATAATTTATCATAAGAATGTTCATCAATTATCGTTTAGGGTTCGAATCCAATTGTTTATGGGAATATTAACTGTTTTAGTTTTCTGTGTGTAATGTGAAGTTTAATAATGAAATTAAAGATAGTGTAATGATTTTTAACAAAACAATTCTAAGAAATGCTCTTATGATTATTTTGAGAACTTTGAATAATGACATTGTTTGACTCTTACAAATTAATTATGCTAATTTATGATAATAATTTTTGTGGCATTCTGGCTAATTTTTATTGAACCTTTTTCTCCACGTACTATTTCAATCATTGAAAAACAATAATTTCAAACTCTGCATTAATCACAACTAAGATTTGAAATACCAGAAGAAGGCTGTAAAAGCAAAAGTGACTGGTAATGTTGTGGTTACTTTGTCAGCGTTATACAAACAAAACAATATGCGTTTATTTTTTTTAGATTATATTTGTTTTGTCCCAAAGGTGTTGGAAAGTTTTAGCACCACCGCCTTACGCATTCAGAGATTACAAAGATTTTTCTGAGAAAAACACGTTGCAATATTTTCATTATATTTCTCTAAGTAGGGTAAATTTAACAGGCGCAATGACTAATTTTTACCAATAATATAAGCCTACAGTTTTATCGTGTATTTATTGCTTATTTATGTTGAAATTTAATCATATCCTGTTATAATAATGTATCATCTAAATTCTTATTTATATATTTTTTCATATATTGCTATATTCATTTTTGTTCTAATACCATTTCTAAATTTAATGCATCCTTTGAGTCAATGTTATATTTCTACGTAATATGAAAAAATGTCATGCTGAAAAGTTGTAATTTTATTGAAAAATTGACACAAATGATTGCATTATCATGCTTAACATCTGTTAAAATTAATTTGTTAAATATTTCTTAATATATATATTGGACACATCCTGTTTATTGTTATTAGCCATGAAAAAAGTACACTTTATAACACCAAAAACTCTAAATTACTATATTGCCTTATCTTCAATAAAACCGAGGAATTCCAATTGTTATGGAGTTATATTGTAAGCCAGTACAAACATACTTAATCCTTTCTCGAAAAGTAGTTGCAGTTATGAGGTAAGGTTTACAATGAAGTTCCATTGGAGAAGCCTTTATTTCTGAATTTCCAAATTAGCGCATTTTAAATAATATTTTCGCATAAAATTATTGCATATAAAATAAGTACTCATAAATCCTTCAAAAAGCGAGAGTGCTTGATACCAGAAAGCAAATTGCATGAAACAAGATTTAACTGTTTAACCTGAATAATTTTATGTAAATTGCTTTACTTTAAAAAAAAGAGCTTTCTCCTTAAATGTTTACATAAAAGAATAATGTAATGAAAGTGAAAATGAAATTTTCACTTAAAAATTATACTTTATGTAATTTGTAACAAAAAAGCATTGACTTTATTCAATTGATTAAATAATGCGAAATGTTTACATTATAAAAGTTAATAATACATGTTTTTCTACTACAATATGTTTATAATAATAATTAAAGTTAAAATCAACAAATTACTGTCTAAAGTTAAAAATATCAGCATGTTGACAACTATTTTGCTTGTTAAAACAATAATTTTCGTAGAGTTTTGTTAATTTAAGATTATTTTTTTCAAGTACCTGTCCAATCAGCGATGATAATGTAAGATTTTGCATGTTTGAAAAAAAAAACAAATTTTATATACAAATGAATTTATGAACAGTACAAATGTACGTTGTATTTTTTTCAGTGTACTTAAGTATCCGCACGCGACAAAAAGATGATCTACAAATTATAATAAAAAATATTAATAAGGATATTTAATGTTCAAAAGTTTGGCAATTGAAAAATCAATAGCAATTTTTAAATATATATGTATTTATTATAAACCACGCTATCATAATACAGATATATAACAACTTTTTTTGAATGTTATTTATGTATGTGCGTCTGAAATTTCATCCGTATTGTTTCAAATTCATTTTTAAACATTTTTACTTCAGTAATAATTTTTTGTATAAAAAGCATTATTTGATTTCTTATCAAATTATAAGTATTATATAAGCATTTTTCAATAGATAAGTTTTAATAATTAACCTTTTCAAGCCTTTAGTGGAAAAATATATTAGTACAAAAGGTGAAGATATTAATTAATAAAATGTGGAATGACATTATATTCGTCATTATACTCGCACAGTATTGTTAGATGCTAAACTAAATCATACAAATTTAGAAATCAGTTTATTTTCAGTTGATTAAAGTTTGTAATTTAAGTATGAATTTCCGGTTAGGAAATTTTAACAAAGTTTTAAAATAAATAAATATATATATGACTATGTCTAATGGCCAAAACATAAAACGTTAGTCACAAATTACACTGCATGAGAAAAAATAAATATCATAAATTACTATAGAAATATAAGTTTTTATTACAAAAATACTAAAAATGCCGTTTAATTTAATTACATTGCAAAGTACATATGAAATCAGTGGTGATAATGACACACTCTGTATTTTTGGGAAAAAGAGTTAATATTATAGAATTCAATTTCTGAACAGTCCTTCTAAAAGTGTAACAAATTACAACGTATGTTGTACCATTCAGAAATTGATTTGTATAATATCAAATTATTTCTCCAAAAATGCAAAGTGTGACATTATTATCACTGATTTCATACGTACGTTGCAATTTGTTAAACGGCATTTTTTCCATGTTCATTGACAACATTCGAATTGCCGATAAATAAATATTACACTGAGAAAAATGTGACAGAAAAAATTAATGTTTTTAACTACGTTTCAGATCTATATCCGTCTTTCAGTAAAAATTACTGTTTGTTAAAAGCAAAGAAACTAGGTTTAATCTTATATTTATAAATGAAACAGAAATTTTTCCTTTTAAAAATCAGTATTTTTTACTAAAAGATGAATATACATCTGAAACACAGTTAAAAACAGTAATTTTATCTGCCATATTTTTCTCGGTGTAGTAAATATTCCCAAATACATTTCATCTTAATACAATTCGAATGAACATTTATTTGCTAAAACAAACGTTTTTTCATTTAAATTTTATATACTTTCAATTCGTCGAATGTCAACGTTTGAGTTTAGTCGCAAAAGAAAAAGAAAAAGAAAAAGAAAAAGAAAAAAAAAACGAATGAATAATTATAAGGCATTGCATTTCATGATTTGTTTGTACTTTCGCGCGACTAAATCAGCCAGGCTGCCCCAGTTAGTTTGACCTACACGCCAATTTTGCGCTTGATCCTTCGTACGCAACGACCGGCAATAGATAAGATAGCATACGATATCGCATCGACTTAACAACAAAAATAATGCGGCACTACCGACGCGACGATTCAAGGTTAATTGAATCAATATCCTCGCGGCGATCGAATGCACAACAAGAGAAATGTGTCCGACCTATTGGACGGCAAAATAAATAAATAAATAAATACGTAAACAAACGTCAGTTGCGGACGAAGAGGCTGCGCCGGTTGTAAATGTCACAATTTTCGTGACGTCGAAATTTGATTCCGTTTCGGAAACAACCGCGAACGACCGGCGTAGACGCATTTATACATATTTATAAGCCGAAGAGGAAAAAAACGACATTTTTTTTCTCTCCGCAACGGCAATGACAACGCGAAGGCTGCTGCAAAAAATCATAATGCGCATGTATTTGTGACAGATTTATGGCTTTTACCGTGTACCGGCATACAGGGTAACTCTTTTTTTCACACCAATTAGTGTACATTTTTTCAATCGTTTCATTACCGATTATTATACTTAATGCCCCAAGAATGGACATCCAGGATTTTTGTTAATTCAATTTGCGTAATATATTTAATAACGTCGCGTATTTCATTATTTATATATTTTTCTCATAAGCACAATAAATTCTTTAAATTATTAAAAAATTTTGCTTGAAAATCCGTTGACACGAATAATTCATTTTCTCGTGACATTTATATTTGGCGCGGATTAATTTTCGGCACGCATGTTTTCTTAATTCGCATCAATTCCACCAGTGGAGTTGTTGCAGACGCCAAACTGGGTACGCTCAATGATAAGAAACCAACGGGTCTATTCTCAAGCTATCGCGTTTTGCGATTGTCGCACTATACAGTCGAAAGTGTTGCTTATTTCGATATTTCAGGGCTGTGTGCGACTGTAAAACTTGCGACATCGCGACAATCGCAAAACGCGACAGCTTGAGAATAGATCCCTAGAATCGCGGAAACAATGACGAGAGTGAAACAGTCACGATTCGAATCGATTTATAGGGACATTTTAGTTACCAGTAGTAATCAATAGTGAAATCACACCATATTTTACTAGTGGTAACTAAAATATTCTATAGCAGTGCAAACAATAAAAAAATCTCATAAATTGGATTCAAGTTGATTATATAATTTCAACAAATATTTTGTTTATAACAAATGAAAAAAAACTGTTTTAAAATCTTTGAATCTTTCGAACGGGAGAAGTCCCGTTACATCCATGAACAATTTTTATATAGATGCCATATACATAACATATATGGCTAGAGTAAATATATATAGACTCATGTACCGAATATTTCGGGGACGTACCCTCAATTTCATCTACAAGTTACAATCCTGAAATTTATATTATGTCGTTGATCAAGAGTGTCTTTGAAATGACTGTTTCCTATGTAACTATTTTAAGGATGTCCTCGAAATCGCAAAAGGTCCTCAAAATGTGCTACACATATCTTTTCAAGTCCTCGAAATATACGTTTCATATCCATATATGTTCGCATATAAGTGAAATGTATGTTTACACGATCACATATATGCCACATACATGCGAATTAAGTGTAACATATTACATATATATGTCGCACATATGTCTGCATACATATCTACATACATTTTTAATTTATCCTCAAATTGTTTTTTTTTAAGCATAGAGATTAACTCGTAACTTTCATAATCTACCTAAATATCAACCGAAATCATGTTTTTTTTTTAAAGTTATGAGAATTGCATAAGCTAATACGATCCAATACAAAAGTGATTCTATCCTCTTTTATAATACATAATAAACATAACATGTAAACAAACTTCGTCCCCGCGTTTTCATAACAGTTTAAGAATATTAAACGTAATTTTTCCTCCGTGTAATTATTAATTTGTCTGCCAGGGTCTTGGGTTAAAAAAGAGGGAAGAAGTCCGGTCGAGTCAGCCCCGCGTATCGTTAATAACGTGCGTGGCTGGCTGCGAGCTGCGCGCCTACACGTGTGCTAAGCCAGGCCACACGTGTGACTCGATGCGCGAGGACACGTGTGCATTCTGCGCATAGTGTGGACGTTTATAAATACTAACATTCACGTGGTTAAATTATAAATAAATAGTATGCTCGCTGAGAGCGTGGCCGGCCCTTCAACTGCGACCCCACCCCCCTCTCACCCCTCTCACCCCACCCCTCTCCGCATCCTACCACTCTTGACTTCTCCCTTTGGCGCGAAATACAAAAACACTTATGGGAACTGCCGTAATTCCGTTCCATTTCAAAACGTGCTCATTGTTCGAGTGTTAACGCGTTTTATTCTCAAGTGTCAACAAACTTTCTTTTCTCTTTTATTTGTTAATATGAGTCAACGTTATTTTTGAGTTTCTCATTCATATTTCGAGTGGAATACATTTTAAATATCAGAACAGGTACTTATTATTTGTAATCATAATTGAGACACGTCAGTTTTACTTTGGCGAACGATGAATAATGAATTGAGGATCAATTAACTGTTTTTAACAAATTGTGCAGTCAAGTATGACTTTGTGGAAGTTTGTACTGAAAATTATGCAATTTCATTGACTTCTTTCTTCCAGGGTTTTTGCGCGGTTAAAATTGTGTTAATAAACTTGTTTCGATTTTAATTTATGGGTCTTTTGCTTCATTAAAGGTTATTTATTAAGCAAAAAAAAAAAAAAAAAAAAAAAAAAAAAAAAAAAAAAAGGAAAAAAGAAAAATAGTTAAATTGTAATGAATATTAAGATTCTTATGATTGTTGGACTTTATGTTTTATGAATGTCAAAATGAAGCCCGTTATCTGAGGAGTTGTATCATACGATTGGTAATAATAAATCAAACTGAGTGAAAAATGTTTGAAAAAATTGTAATCTTTTTTTGTATTTTGAGGACATAACGGTCAAAACCAAAAAAGTACAATTCACAATTTTTTACTTTACTCAAATATTATAATTTTGTACTTTATTTTTATAATTTTTTGAATAACTTATATAATTTGTATTATTTACAACACTGTTCGTTAAGTCCTCAAATTGCAACTAAAACTGTCAATTTTTCCAACTTTTTTCTCTGGGTGTTGTATCAAATTATACTATGGTTATTACTGAACTATTCGGACGACAGTAGAAAATAATTTTTGTCCTTAAAATAAAACTATAGGTCCCAGTTGTGGTAATGTGTAAGCGTTACGTGAAAAGTTAGTCGCCAAGGGGGAAAAAGTGAAATCCGATTTTGTAAATCATTTTAGTTTGATTGAAATGTAACACGAAAACTGACACAGTTATGAAATAATTTAGATACGGTTCCTTTTTTGTCGCACTTTTGGCCGGCTCCAAAAAAAGCCACAATTTTGTCTTATTATTATGTATTTTTCATAAAAAAAAGTTGTTTATAAATAAACTACATCTCTTTCCCTCTTATTACTCGCGATTAAACTTCACCGCTTTCAATAGAAACTTTCAATTATCAATAATCAGTTAGCTATCTTAAAAAAG
Source organism: Leptoteleia sp. ZL-2020 (assembly GCA_022817305.1). Taxonomy (NCBI): domain Eukaryota; kingdom Metazoa; phylum Arthropoda; class Insecta; order Hymenoptera; family Scelionidae; genus Leptoteleia; species Leptoteleia sp. ZL-2020. Next base: position 7,966 of record JABFPN010001229.1, read on the forward strand.
GGGTTTATCTTCGCGAGACGACTTTTATTGAAGGAATTAGTTTTCACGGAAAAATGATACGAACGATGAAAATCTAAAAAGTCATTCCCATTCTATTTTGAGTATTTCTAAGGCTTATTTGAAATCTATGCTTACTCCGCAATCAGATAAAGTCCGAACAGTTAAACCGTTAAAAGAAGCGCTCAAGCGTACTTACAATTTCATTCAAAATATATCGTTGATAATACTTTGTTTCCGTTTAACGGTCGTTCACGACAACGCACGTGTGACTTTATTTTTCAACTAATTTCTACGAGATATATTTGTGCGCACATTTGTATCGTGGAAGTGTACTTCGAAACTGATGCAACATTCATTCTGATACAGTAATGCCAAGAAGCGTGAAAAAAACGAAGAAGATGAATGAAAATGCGATCGGTTTTTGCCAATCATGCTCGCGGAAAACAATCGTCCCACCAATTTTTACCGATTTTTCCAAAGGCAATCATTTACAAAGACGCAAGTCTGACAAATAAATGAATTTATGCGAGAATATCTTTAGCATGAAAACGCGTTAGTTTTTATTAAAACAATAATAATAACAAAGGATTGTAAACAAAGAAGGAAACAATATTAATTGATTTAACGTAATTTTGTATTAGTCATACAATTTTTCTTTTGTAATCGTCAATATATATTCGCAAGGAATAAAAACAATAGCGACACAACAATTTAATGACCAATAATTTAGGAAGTAAAAATTTGGGGAAGTTAATAATTATCAATGAGATGGTTATAAAAGCGGTGTCAAAGTTGGAATTTACCATTGAAAATCATTAAATATCAATTGTGAGCATAGCCACAATAATAAAGGAGTTTAATTATATTAATTATTATATTAAATGTAATACATCTACTAGTACACAATTTTAATTGTACAACTTAATTAGATTTAAAATCCCATCAAATTGTGATCAATTATTAGGTTTACAATTAAGGCGCCCCCTCCCCCTCCCCAATTGTTATATCCAGGTCCCCCCTCCACTTCTGTTCTTTTTCTTTTGGAAGACCTGAAAGGTTTACTCTTCGCACTATTCAAAAGAGAAGTAAACTGAACTTTTATTGTAACTTATTTTCAACTAAACATGTACCTATACAGCATATAACTTTCAACACTTTATGTAGATCATCGTAACATATAATATAACTAAACACTTTCCAAATCAATGTTGAAATAATTATCACTGAACAAATAGTTATTTATACCAATAACAAGTGTCATAAAATATAGTTTCCACGCAAAAATTTATATAAACTGCTTAGAGATTGTTTTTAGATCAAATCATTTAATTAAATCAATAACATTTTGTCAGTTGCAAAATGAGTTTTGATCAGAATGAAACTATCCATTTATTTTGCATTAAAAATACATCTTACGTCAATTTATTAAAAATTAATTTTTGTTTGCATCCATAACAAGCAAGAAAATTTTTTGAAATTATCATTACTTTAATAGTACTATATAAAATATATTATTTTGTATAGTGATTATTTAAATTACTTACATATCAACAATTTGATTTAACTTCATTACGAAATCTAAATATTATATCAGCAATGCAGCTATTCAGAATTCAAATTCTTTTACGTGTTTAGAGAAAACCCAACATAAAAAGTGTCCAACGTAACAATGGAATTGTACAAACTGACTAAATAATCGTCAAATGAAATGAACCGTCAAAAAGGAACGCACGTAAATGGACCGAATCAGTCGTTTCAATTCAAGTGCAATGATAATAAAGAGGATGGTTTGAGAAAAAGCGTGCAGGTCGCTTACTTTTGGACGAATCCTTATCGGAACGTCGCGCGCAAAAATATCCAAGCAATACGAATAGCGCTGCGAGCACACAAGTGCCGACGAGCGTGTACGTCTCGCCGAGTTCCATCGTCGTACGCACCAACAACCGACGTCGCGATTTCACGAAAATTAACAATAACAGCGACAACGGGCGCAACAACGCGGCCAACCGAAGGGCTACGGGATCGCGGATCGGAACAATTCACAGCGTCGCACTGCCGAAACACCCGCTAAAACGGATCTTCTCGTACCACCGTTAAGTCGCGTGCCGAATACAAAAGTTCGCGGCGGCGCTGCTGTCGCCGGCGCCCCGGTTGCGCACGCTCTTCCACCGTTTCACTTTCCTTGTTCATCGAAACCGCGGCTTATTCAACTTCCTCCCTTTTCCGCTTCTGCCTTATTAAACCGTTCCCTCGGTCTCGCCCGGCACTCCGTTTACAATTTCGCTCGTTTTCTTACTTCTCTGTCGATTTCGGTACTGTTCGTTAACGGTACAGCTTCCGCCCTCTACCGTTTCCCGTCCGCTTCAATCCGCGGTCCAATTTCCTTTTCCCTTTTAATCCTGTTCTGGAGCCGGCAAATATTTGCGCATCGCCGAGAAAATATGAACAAGTGAGAGGCACGCGCGGTCCGTGTCCGACGAGTTTCGAGTCGCGTGTCGCGCGCTCGCATAATATGATTCGGTTTATACGCACCGATCGCGCCGCGTCCTCCGCCGATCCCCACCCCGGCGCGGTATTCCACCGCCAGCGCGAGCTCACGCCCCTCGCGTTACTTCCAGAGGGGCTCCAGTTTTTCCCATTGACGAACCGCGTTTTTTCGGTCCAGAGCTTTTTCCCTTCCACTGCGTGCACGCGCACCAATGATTTCAAATAAAATTATCACTTATTCGTCATCGGCATTGTCTTTTCAATGCCCATTGTTTTTTCCGAGTTTATTATTTCCGAGCCTGTTTGTACGTGGCCTTTGTAAACATGACTTTTAAATGATTTTACACCTAGAACGGGCGGGCCGATTTGGGTGAAATTTTGCACGGTTAAAGCTTTCGATGAGCTGCAACGTAATGATATTATTGTAGCACCCCCAATAGCAAGGAATATTTATACAAAACTTATGGAAAAGTTTTTATATAAATATTAAAATCTCCACTGTACAGTGTTATATTCCATTTATATTTTAAAATGTTTATAGAATATTGTACAATAATATTGTACTGTTATATGAAATATTGGGTGAACGTTACAAAATATTTATATGATATTACAAAAATATAATCGTGCGGATGTTTGAATGTTTGGAAAATATTTTTTTTTTTCAAACGTAATGATTATGGGCTATTAGGGACCCTTCTGACAATTGATATACAATAATTGTATTTAATTAATAAAAAATATTATAAAAGTTCTTTTATACTCAAAAGCATTTCTTCAGACTTTATTCTAAGAGACTGTATGTTATTGTATTGGAAATGAAAAAAAATGTATCTGAAGTGTACATTGATAGGTTCGATTTACATAGAATACATTATTTATAATTTACTTTGATAAGCAGCAAGATTCTATTCGGAGGCAATGTTTTATTAAGAGTATAATAAGTATCCCAAAAGTTAAATGAAATTGTTTAAAAAGGTGGAAAAGTGAATAACTTTTTTAACAAGTATTTACGCATGTAAAATGCGCGAAAGATTACTTGTCAACTGGGACGTTTGTCATATTGACTTCTGTAAAGATTTATCATGCGCGATTGATCTGTGAAGATTTGTGTATCTATGAATGACGTTTATTTGAATTTACTTGTTTTCAGGTGCACGATTATATATCTGAGTAATGTACAGTGAAGATATGTAACCCGATTGTCATTGGAAAAGTATGATTCATTATCATAAAGTATAAATAAAAAGTATCTTATACAGAACGCACACTATAAGATTTGACTTTACTTTGTCTTTTTCAATTACTCTTCTGTATCTCTTTGCTTTTTTTTCTATTTAATTTCATTTAATTCAATTTCTTGTATTTATTTAAACCAAATACAGCAACTTCTTGTAAACAATATTACTATTCTGTGTTTATTTGTAATTTAAGTTTTTCTTGTTTTTCTCTTTTTATTTCTTTCGCAGAGCATGCTAACCGCGAGGAGATCTACACTGCAAGATATTTAAATACATGGACGAGGATGTGATTTGCAAATTGCATTAATATTAACCATTACCGTTTATGCTAAAAAAAAAATTGAAGGATATTTTATTAAACAGTTAAAGTTAGTTAACTATTTACAATGTTGAGTCTCGCTTGTTATCATTTACATTACAAACTTTTATACTTATGATGCTTCTATGTAAATATTTATAAAATTAGAAGAATATATTATACCCTCGAGCATTAGTATTCAAATGCAACGACAATTATGTGTTGGTACTTTTTTATATTTATATCAAAAATTCATTGCAAAGATCTTGCTTTAATCAAGCAAACGCGCAACATTTATTTAACAAAACTTGAAATGTAAGTTGTAAAAGGAGCATAAATTTGCAATTATTTAAAAGCCATGAATTTGCCCTCCCCCCTCCCACTCTCAAAACTTGCTTTTTAAATATCACAAAACAAACTACAGTGGCTACGCTTTATTACACAGTATATTAAATTTTGTAATACCTTTTTTTTTGTTTTTCACTCAAAGTTATGTAAGTTAAATTATGCAAATATTACTTATAGACGGTAATAGTAATATAATAGCAAATCATGTGTTTTATAATGGAAGAGAATCTTACATAAAACGCGACGAGACGTAAAAAGTCTTTTAATTACTTTTATTGTCGTATAATACAATTTTATCGTACAGCATGTAACGAAGCGTGCGACAAGAGTATGTTTTTATCTCACATTAAATACAAATGAGTCTGATAAATTTACCTTGGATGGATAAGGGTTAAGGTGATTTATCGGGCATTAAGTCTAGTCACGAAATATAATGTACATTTTGAAATGGGAGTGGACGTGCAGACGTGAAAAAAAAAATTCAATAAACTATACGAAATAATAAAAATATAATTTCAAGTTTCGACTCATTAAAAATAACTCCCATGGACGGAATTATTTCCGAATCAATAATTCGTATCGGCGTTGTTTGGTCGAGCAGACCTTTCAAAGTCAATAATATAAAATGTAAACATTTGTTGTTTGAGGAAAATATTTTGACAATCCGGCTACTACAATGAAAATAAATAAACATTTTATCGCAAGACAAAAGTAACGCGCTTTGTTGTCTTTTTTCTTTCTCTTTTTCAACAAATGTCAAACTCCATTGTGAAGTGTGTTAAGAAAGTGTACCATCCGGCAATGCTTGCGGTAATTAAGATCAATGTTTATATTGATACCCGACAAACGTGGGTGGCGCTGTAGCATTTATAAACAAAATATCGTGCTGAGAAAACGCTTCTTTGTTCGCGCTTTGTTATTGTATATCAATAAATGAGTAATAATATATGGTATTATTTGATAAATAATAAATGAGCAAAAAGGAGCAATTCTAATAGCGGACAATATGTATGCAATATGTATATTATACATATATATAGATTCATATACTATAAGTTTCGGGGATGCACCCTCAATTTCATCTACAAGGTACGCTTCTGGAATTTATATTATGTTCTAATTTTTAACTTTATGTGAAAAATTTTAAACTGGCTAATGGAAAATTCTTGGCAAGGAACGTATGCTCCTGCGCCATCTATTTTCTTAAATTCTAATTAAACCAAGGATGCTAGGGTCAGGGCTGTATTAGTCGGGAGTGTATTCATAATAACTATTTCATATGTAACTATTTTGAGGACGTTCTCGAAATCGCAAAATTTCTCTAAATGTATCACACATATCCTTTCAGGTCCTCGAAATATATGTTTCATATCCGCGAAAATATTATATATACAATATATATTATCAAATATAGAATAAATGAACTTATTCCATTTATTATGTGGACAAAATGAAATTCTATTTGTAATAAGAATAACATTTTCTTATCAAGTATGGTTATAAATTACATTAATATTAATCGTGTATGGTTTAGAGAAAAGATTAAAACTGGCTTTTGTTTAAGAATACGGACAATATATTCGGACAGAATACTAGAAATTTAACCGAATAATTGCACCAAGTATACTGAGAAAAGTATGACATTTAATATTACCGTTTTAATTTTGTTTCACTTAATCATACAGTAAAATAATATTTAACGTAACTTTTTTTTCACAGTACAGAATATGGTCGTGCAAACGTTTTGACACTCGAGATGTTTTGAAAACATGATCTCAATTCTGCCAATAAACGCAGCAACGAAACATCGCCGATATACATTTTATATAAACCAGTCGCAATCTTACAGTTAACAATTGTAACTCAATTTTTCTTTGTATACTGAGAAAAATGTGACAGAAAAGATTATACTGTTTTTAACTGTGTTTCACACGTCTTTCAACAAAAATTACTGTTTTTTAAAAGGAAAAGTGTCCGTTTCATTTATAAATATAACATTTAAAACTACTTTCTTTGCAATAAAAAAACATTAACTTTTACTGAAAGACAGATATCCATCTGAAACACAATTAAAAACAGTAATTTTTTCTGTCTTATTTTTCTCTTTGTATTATTTATTAATCTTTTTCGTAACGAGCGACACTTTGTTTTGTTCTTTCGTTCCCGTTGCCAATGCAATTGGATTACAATGTTGATAATAACGTTTCCGAGAAAAGCGGCGTCTCGAACGGTCATTTAAACGTGACGTCGTATTAATAATCGCTGATAACGTCACCTTTCCTTGCAGTGATAATGCGGCCATAAGAGTGCGATATCTGAAACGCACCCACCGTCGGCCTTTTTACTTTTTTGTCCCTCGCCGCGCGCATTATGACGACACAAAAACACTGGTTTTATCAAAAAACTACTGCGTCTTTGCTCGAGTCAATTTCATTAAGCTCGACGTTAATTAATTAAATCGCGTTCGCTGCAAAGCGGATCGGCGTCGCGCTTTTTTTCTTTAACGTCAAATTATATAAACTTTACCGAACCAGTGTCGTGACTTTTTTTTTCTTTCTTTCTTTCATTTACTGCAAATAACATTCTTTGCCACTGGTCACACGTGCTTGGGTAAATAATTGTAATTGCGTTTTCTTCGCTTTTCATTGTTTTATTAATCGCCGTTGCGTAATTGGCCGCTGGCTTTGTGCGCTAAGTCAGATAGTTTTTAATACTCTTTTAATATTCATTTAATTTAATATTAATTTCATTTATCAAACAATGAATTTAATATTAATACGTAGAGTTTGATGCGAGGTTGATGCAATTGGTAAATATGTTGATTTTGTCGATATTTAGGTTTTATTATTTCAAAATGTACGCGGGGGAGATAGCTGTATGGTTCGCAACTGTATAATTCCACCAAAAATTGACGGGGCTCTGGCATGGATACCATTGTGCCTATTTTTAACGTGGCATTCAGACTGAGACCATATTAGTTCCCGGCGTTACATCCCGAATCAATTTACACGCAGAAAAATAAAACAGTTAATATTCCCATAAAAAATTGGATTCGAACCCCAAAAGACAATTTATGAACATTCTTATGACAAATTATGAAGGAAATACTATAATAAAGCATTTATTCTAATAAATCAGTAAAAATTCTAATAAATTTATAGGAAAAAGTACTTTATTTTAGCACTTACTTCATATTTTATTACAAGTATGTTCATAAAATGTCTTCTGGGGTTGGAATCCAGTATTTTATGGTAAAATTAACTCTATATTTTTCTGCGTGTAACGGTAATCGTCGGGAACGCTCGGTTTCAGTTTTCCTAAGATAGTATCGGAAAAATAACCATATTTTTAGTTAATTTTTGTAATACATAATATATTTTTCGCATCGACAGAATTCGTTGAGTTAATTTCACCACTTGTTTATAAGTTGTCCATCAAGTAACTCATCTTCAAGTAAATCAAGTAAAAATCAAGGCGCCGATTCATTTGCCTACTACAGTACTCATTTATTCCTGTATTTTTATAACTAATATGATTTTCATTTGATAAACGACAACTTATTAATTAGTTTCGTTTCGAAAAAAATCTTATCAACGACTAATTCCGCGAATAAACTTAACAGCTTGAAATTCCCGCCCATTTCCCAAAATCCAGAGTAAACCCATTGTACCAATACCCGAAGGACCAATACCCTCGAAGCGAACCATCGTAAAAATTAAAAATGAATTCCTTCCTCGATTAAATGAAATTACAATTGTTCAAGTTTGCGTCATCAATTGGATGCAATTGAATGTACGGTACAAAAGTTGAAATAAGATAGAATTACTAATCTTTATTGATACAAGAAATACTGTATCTCGCAATAAAATAATCGACGTATCTTAATCCGTGTGACATTGCACAATCGGACAAGCAGCGACATCGAACTAAAGCAAAAAAAAAAACTAACAAAAAAACGATTGATTCCGAAGCACCTGTTCGCACACTACGTGTAAACAAATAAACAAATGACTAAGCGATAGGAATGGAACGGTCCATGAAATTCCGCGCAACGTTGCGAAAAAAATCGGCGATTTTATTGTCACGCTCGCGTCGGCTTGAATCGTCGCGCGTTATCGGCCGAAAATGGCGCGAAAACAAACGTGTTTTTGGCGGCGAACGAGGGAGCCCAATCAGATCTGGCTTTTGAGCTTTGGCGCAATCGAAGCGTACGTGGTGTATCGTACTTGCGCGATACATCGGTTATCCCAAACATTCCGGAATAAACACGTTTGCGGCAGAGAAAAGCGATCATTGTGATGTAATAGCGTGCCGTTGCACCACGTGTAACATCCCATTTCCACTACTTACGTACCGCGTGCGTAGTTCCGCGTGCGTTAGATCAAGGTCGACCGCGGCGTTAATTATTGAAGGCCTCAAACGCATTGGTACACCAGGCGCGCTGCTTCTGATCGTGTTTCAACTATTTGCATTTCGGAGTCGACGCTTGGAAATGCCATAATATCGATCATTTAAGCGGAGAAAAAACAGGTTTTTTTTTTTTTTTTTTTTTGATAGATTGCCAGCTCAGTTAGTAAATTGTAGAATAATGGGGGAAAAGATATAAATTTTTAATCAAAAGTTTACTGGCGAGTATCCTATCGTACGTACGGTGTCAACGTAAATTTGTTATTTTAATGAAACTTGTAAAATATAATCATTAAATCTGTTTACTAAAATCTGGTTTATTGGATGTAATAATGTTGTGCGCATTAACATTAACAATTGCAAAAATAAGTTATGAAATCTTAAGTAAACTATTTTGTAACGTGTTTGCTTGAGAACAGGCAAAGTGACATCTAACTGACGAAACATAAACACCGACTTCAAGTTTGTCGATAATAATTTGTTCGTTGTATATCCAAAAAAAAAATATATTTTGGAATTCTGATTATGTGATGCACGTCATCGTTCATAGACTAAATTGATCAACATAATTATCTCTTGATGATCTTGGTATATAAAAGAATAATATATTTACTGCTTTATTATTTTCAATTAAATTGTTAGTTTCAAGTATTTCATTTCCTTTAATCATTTCAAAATAATAACATTTAAATACTCCGGCCCAAAGAAGATCCTTCTGCTCCGAAAATTGTTTTTAAAGATATCAAACGAAAGAACTTGTCAATGTAATAGGTTTATTTTCGTATGTTCATAAATGTACCATTTTTGAACGGATGTATTATTTTGAAGAAAGAAAAATAATAAAAAAAAAATTAAACAGTTCCAACGTCAGTGTCTTAGTTTAAATATAGCAAGAGGCAGACAAAAACGTATAATATTATGTTTCATAAGTACGAAGAACGATTAATATTAACGTCATGTCTCAGAAACTATTGGGTCATTTGGCATAATTTTTTATTAGACGTACAACCGCCGGGTTGTTTATGACGTCAGTATCTTTAAAGTGCACTTCATGTTAGGTAAGCTTCACTCTTGAAAGTCAATGTATCTTTGTAACATATAATATTGAATGTTAATAGTTTATCCTTTCGGATCACATTTGTAGATTTATTTTTCGCATAACTCAATTTACACGAAATCAAAAGAAATTAAAAAACAATTGTTATAAAGGAAAACAAAGATTATAGTTTAATGAATTCTAACTTGCACGAAGCAAAAATCAGTGTAATGTACTACTTTTAGCATCCAAGTTTTAAGCATAAAACAAAAAAAGGTCTGTTTGACAATTACTTATTTTTTACATCAAAAATCCTTTTAATTTGTTGAATTTATTAGTTATTAAATTTATTAATTTGTTTGTAATCATATTAATTATTATATTTATTATTAGAAACAGTAAAAAATAATATTAATTACATTAAAAAATAATTATTATAAAAAGTTAATAATTAATTAAATGTTTACAAACAAAATGTTATTATTAATGGCAAAGCAATTTTGTTTCTGGGTCACAGTCAAGACTTTCATGGTAACCAAGTTACATTTGGTGGGTTATATCTGACACATTGTATTATGAACTGTTAAAACCAGGTCAGACTGTCACCGCGGAAGTCTACAGTAGTCGATTGATGCATTTGAATCAGCAAATCATGGAGAAAAGACTACATTTGCATTGCGTTGGCGACGCGGGATACTTTAGCGCAATTGTAATAAGAAATTTTTGCCACGCCCAAGGTATTTTCCAAGCCCTGTCTTATCACACGACTACTTGTTTCCTTAATTGTACAGTGTGTCGGACAAAACTTAAAAATTCGTTTACGATACTAACTCACCGACTAAATACCCTTCTTCCGACAAACAAAAACATAAACTTATTACTTTATCAATGTATTATGATATGCAAATTTGAAACAGAATTGGAATGAAAGTTTGCAAATCGGTTTTGCAATGCGATCCTCTTTCATATTCACCATTTTATGAAAGTGAATAAATAAATAAAAAAAAAGGCTATAATGTTATAAACACTATAGTTATCACTACAACTTAAGGTAATAAGTTCTATACTTTGATAAAGATATTTTCTTCTAATATATTTTTAAAATACTATGCCATATTATAAGGAATACCTTATACGGATTTAAGGAAACAAATACATATTCTTATGTGTTACAACTAACAGTAAAATTTAACAAATATATTTTATCTTTTAACTCAAGAGTACTAAAAAAAATTGCTTTTATCCTCGTCACTTTTACCACTTTAAATAGTAAAATACTCTCCATTTGGACATGTTCAGAATTAGTACTAAATGTTTTACACTTTACAATAATATTTATCCCAGTATAAATGCATACATATCCTAGAATTATGAAATATAAAAACAAGTACTCATAAATTTCTCTCACAGTATTAACGATATTATTTTGTAACAAAGTTTTATTAATCATCACGTAAATACATATTCGTCGTGCGAAGATATTATTCACCACCGGTATCGCGAGAAAAAAATTTTTATTTAAAAAAATTATACTATTATAAATGTGTTATTATCCGTATGATTAATTCTTTCATAAAAAAAAGGTTCAAATTAATTAAAAACTGTATCAATATTTTTCAACGAAATCAAACTAAGAATGTAATAACGCAATTAACACGTGTCGATCGAATTAATGTTGACAAAAAAGAGGGAGGGGAAAAAAGTGACAAGTAGTTAAAATATACGACGTTATAACTATTGCGAATACTACGTACGTAACTGACGTAATCGTTCATTCATGGTATTACTTCTAAGCTTTACAAGAAGCGGCTAAATTAGAAGCAACATTACGCGTCCAATTTGTAAAACCAATTTGAATAGTCGGGCGTACGTTCGATGAGTGACGTAATGCGAGTGTCGCGTATTACGGGTACTTTCAATTGAATCACCGGCCTTTTACAAGAAGCGTTATTGAGTCACTAGCAAAAATCCAGACGTCTTTCCGCAATCAGCGAGTGCGTCAAATTCGCCGAACGCGATCCCGTATATTCCGAATTAGTGTTTGTTTATGAAATCCCTGTGAATCGATGATGAAAATCTTCGTTTTTTTTCTCCCTCTCTTTTTTTTTTTTTTTTTTTTTTCGTTACTTTTGCAATCTTAGATGTCTATCAACTTCCTCGATTTAATTAATTTAATCATATTAAGAGGGAAAAATTGAAATTACAGTATCGGAATTAAATTTAAAAATATTTCCTAATGGTTTCAGATAAAAATAATTATGGGATTTAAATTAATTTATTTTTAATTTGTGATAATTGAAATAATTATTTATTTAATTAATTGTGTATTGATTTAAAGATTATTGAAATTATAAATGTTGACAAAAAAGATTATTACAAAAAAGAATAGTTAGATACAAACAAATTGAAATTTGTGTTTTTATTATAATTATATATCAAATAATATATAATTGCGTACAATTATTATACAATTACAATTCAGTTGTATCGTAATAGTTTCATAATTTATCTATTTAAATATAAATTTTAATTCCCAATACAAAAAAATTATTAAACAATACATTTTTCGAATATATTGAAATAATTTATAAAATTAAGTGTATTATTCTTAATTGATAAATAATTAGAGAGATTATTTCTTCACATAATGCACTAAGAAAAAAGTAATATTAAACTTATGTTTAATATTTTCAAAAGTAACAATTTTTACATTTTGAAGGTATCTAAATTCATATAAAATAGTTTATACATAATTTTTTTCTTAGTGTAGGGGTAGAAATTTACGATTTTATTCAAATGAATTGCGAATGACAATTTGTAATGAAATTTATGTAATAATAATTAAACTTAATGCGAGGGAAACTATATAGAAAAAAAATCGCTGCATGTGTGATTTATTTTTTGTGCACGTTAAAGTTATTAATATGTATTGATTTCAATTTGAATGCTGCTACTTGTGCTGTTTATACTAAATTTCCGAAAATATTCATAAAAATGGTTGTCGGCAGTAAAATCTTACTTATTTTCAATGTAACAGTACTCATTACTCTTAAAAGCAGTTTTTTATTTAAAAATTTATAATATTTTCTACTTCAAACTTCTAATTAATGAAATTCGTCTAATTTGAAACAACAAAAAATAATGGTCAGAATTCAAGTGTTTCTCCTTATATCAGGTCATATTCAGATGACCTATGTAAATATAAATAGGTCAAGTGTTTCGGATTATTTAAAATACGTTTCCAGTTCCCTTAAATAAGAACCATTATATAAAAGTATCCATAAATATTTTCAGTTCTCTCTTCTGAGAAAAACACAGTAAGTTTTCTCTTGTGTATAAAAAATTAATACCTCCTAGTGTTTTACCAAAATACCATCAATAGAACCTAGTAAAAATGAAACATATGGTCCATATATATCCATATATATAATAATTTCATATAAGAAGACAAGAAATTCATATACTGACATACATGTTCATTTTCATCCATACATAATTCTATATGGGTATACATGGTCGATGTACGATAATAATTGATATAAAATATTCTAGTATTTATTGATATAATATTCTAGTTTTAATAATTTCTTTATATTGATCAATTATTACCATATATCAGCAACATATAGCCTTATATGGCCATAAATGAATTAAGAAAAAACATATATATCCATATATGAATATTTTATTTTCTTATAATTGTTAAAACATATATGGATTATAAACATATATGTTTATAAACCAGGGGAATTTAGAAAATGACTACATAAGCACAATATTTCAAACATGACATAATAAAAACTAAAAGTTCTTTAAATAAAGGTCACCGAAGCAGGTGCCCTAATTTAAGATTTCCTTTTCACAAATCCCAAAACGCATCTTTCCCTAAAATCCATCTCAACATAAACAGCTGCGGGATTTAAAAATAACTTGCCACGTTCCAAAATAATTCTACGACGTTTCAGGCTGCCTCTTTTGCGTTGCACGTTCGATTCTTAGCGACGGTATATTTTCAATTACAAAAACAAATCTCGAGCACGCAGTTACGCAATAAGGACAAATCAAATTTTCCTTACATCAGGATTACGGCACGAAGTACGTAGATCATTATCTCATTTTTTTGCCCTATTGCCGGGGAAGGGAGGGGGTAATGAAAATCCAAATCGAAATCCTTGCGCGATTGCGTTATCTGGGAAAGTGTCGACTAAGCGGGTGAATGAAGAATATTTCTCGATCGAACTTATTTCCGAGTGGAATCACATTTACCGTATTGTAGGTAAGGGAATTCATTAACCGAAAGAGATTTATTATAACACGCGGAGAGAAAATATGCTAAAATAAAATAAAATTTACTAACATTGTTAGTAAACTGGTCACATACTTGAAAAAGTTGCCCAATTATCTTAAGTTAGCAAAAAGTATCAGCATTTTCACATATATTATCAGCATTCAAAGAACAATTGTCAACAAACTGATATGTTTTGTTAACTGAGAATAGTAGTTTTTCAATTTGTTCAAATATATGAACTGGTTTACTTAATTTTATTAGATCTTTTTTTTTCCTGAAGTTAATATTATATTTGATAATAAATCCATTGATATGTGTGCACTAATAGTATTCGTTTTAACACGATTTAGTGTTGTATAAAAAATATTAAATAAAAATCTCCTTATTAAGGAATAGAACCCGTTACCTCGCAGTCACCAGTCATGCCCTTTAACCACCACTCTACTCCACAACTGGGAAAAACATACATCTCTGTCAAATTCGAGTATGAACGACAGAGGGACATGGCCTAAATGTTCCCACTCGCGAATATTTGCGAAGTAAGACCTATATTTCCATGCAGTAACGTGGGGTAGTGGGTAAAGGGCGACTGGTGACTGTCAGGTAACGAGTTCTGTTCCTTGATAACGACATTTTTCTCTAAAATATTTTTTTCAAAATACTACATCATATTATAAGAAATACTGTAAATGCCCACATAACCCCGAGTTATTATAAAATATAGTATACGAGTTACTAATAAATTTCTCTCAGTATATCTCTGTATCAGCGTTTACGCAGCACAAAAAAAAAAAAAAAAAAAAAAAAAGATACGTTAAATTTCAACCCGTTAGCCGCCCCGTTACTTTTCCTCCTTTGATACCTGACGTCGTCCTCGATTCGAGCCGTAGTTAAGCTGTGTTCTCCAGTCCAGTAGTTATCAACGAGCGCTCCGTGACGAGTATCCCTTCAGGATCCTAACGGGAAGAACAGTCGAATGACCACGCTTAACATTAATCAACCCAACTCTTGCAAAAATCCCTAACCATTACGAAACCTGCCAATTGAAGTGACACGTTAACTCCTATACACTGAGAAAAATGTGACAGAAAACATTACTGTTTTTAACTGTGTTTCAAATGTATATCTGTCTTTCAGTAAAGATTACTGTTTTTATTTACTTATATGGAATTGTCAAAACTTGTATGGACCATATATGTTTCATTTTTACCAGGGTATATCTATTGATTATACATATTTATAAATACTTATAAATTCAATAATTACTACTGTTATATACTGTAATAAAAACAAAAACATTTAACTGTATGTAACAAGGCTTACAATTTATTAATTAATAATATTCTAATTATTATCTTGTCAACAATAATTCAAGAATACCTTTAACGTTAATTATTTTTTTAACAATTTGAATGATTTACTACCAATTTAAACTGCTTGATTTTTTGCCCACTATACATTCGTCTATTAAATCACCAAATGATAATAAACTGGTGAATAAATCACTTCTTTATTAACTAATTAAAGTAAACTGAATTAAACCACCTGAAAATAACAGTACTTATTTTTCATCGATAAATATTAATGCAGCAATTCATTTTTCCTGTCTTGACTTAATAATGAAATCGTGCCTGAAAAAGGGTATCATTATCAATTTCTCAAGGAGCTCTTACGGAAGGAATTACATTATCGTTAATTACAATCAAATTTTTTATTGCTAACTTAAAATAACAAAAAAAAATATATAATGCCTTTGAAAGACAATTGAAGCTGGCAGTAAATCAAAAGTCAACTTCGAAAATGAATATGCTCGAACAATTTGGTTCAAAGAAATAACCGCAGCACCTAAGGGAAAACTAAAAGTCTTGAAATAACAAACACAGTTGTGGCCTCGTAAATGATTGTTGTTAAAGTACTAAATTAACGCTCGTAACAATGTTCAGGCTTGCAACAATGTTTCTTTATTCATGGGAGAAGCGATTCATTCACAAAAGAATAATTTTTGCGATGAATTATTCACTCAAGCTTGTTTCATGTTTTTTACCACCACGAAATGACCGCGCGAACTATCATTAAAGTTGCATTACAATAATAAGGCCTTTTTCGTGTACAATGCTCCCCCCCCCCCCCCTATTAGAATTCTTATTATCATACTAGTTGATCTGGTTGAAGATATTAATTACAACTTTGAACTTCGTTAATTGTAAATGAAGTCAATATATTAAAAAAGAGGTATAATATAATCTAAATAAACCAGTGCGTGTCAAGTTTTAGTAAACTGAATTCTAAATTGTACTTGACTTGTTATATTTTGCGAAGTTATCATGTTTTGAGAAACTGGTTTATGAACATTGGAGATTTCAATGTTAAGCTATTAAATTTTAACCTGCAAACGTACATTTTATAGTTTAAATGAAAATGTAAATATTTTTCTGACATACAGCAAGTTGTTAAATGAATAGTCATACACTGGGAAACAAAATATATCATAAATTAATATTTTCGCATCAATTTAAATAGATATTGTAAATATAAGTATTTCTGCTATAAATAATGGTAAAATTTAAATTTTAATTTTAATACAAAAATACTAAAAATATTATCGACAATTCTTATTTATATTTCGCCAACTAGATGTCACTTTGTCAAAAACTTTCTATAAAACAGTTTATTGAAACTTGATAAAGAATTTACATTGCATTTGACAAATTTTATTGAACTGATAAATCAATGTTGGTATCCTGCAAATTCGGTACCAGACAACTAAATTTTGGATTATAAAAATTGCCATATTTCTCTCTCGGTGTAACTAATATAATTGAAACGCAACAAATAACGAGTTCCATTTTGTTCCATAATTGACTTTATCGTTGCTCTGAATTATCGCTACCATTATGGTTGTTGTACCACGTAACCGGAATGTCGAAATTTGGCGCCGCGCACAACAGCGCGCCAGATGACGGTGCGACCTCCGCAAGTAAAATTATTATACGTATATCAGGTTCTTAAAGATGTGACCAAACTCTTTTTCGACCGCGGTAATTTCAAAACCGAAATCCACGTCTGATTGCAATTTGAATAATAAAGTACCATCGGTGTGGTTTGGCAAGAGGAAGGCGAAATGAACGGTCGGTAATGAGCGGGCAAATTATTGAGTTGAGAGCACAAACAATCCCACGCACTTTTGGTCGCGGTAACGAGCGCAGGCGTAAGCGTACTCGCGCTATTTACAATGTGTAATTCGTGAGAAAAGGGAAATAAGAAGATGGGTGAAAGTGCTTGACCGTCGGCGCCGGCGTACGAATCCATTTGGCGTAATGCAATTGACTCGGGTCAACTTTATTTGCGTCTACTTTGTGTTTCGTCATCTTTTCTTCTCTTCCCATTCGTGGCTCAACGACTATTTGATGATCTTGTATAACCGACGCTAATAACGAATTGAGAGAATTTGTGAGAAAAATTTGATAAAAATTAATACAAAAATACTGTATGAAATTATTTTCTAAGTAATGTATTACGTAGAATAGAAAAATCTGAAATTTTTGTGATCGCATTCAAGTTCATCAAAAAGTAAGGTGCTGCCGGTGTCAAATTTGTCGCGAACAACCACAAAATTACCTAATAACTGGTACCTGTACCCAATATAGGATAGTATCTAATATGGCCTAGTAGCTAATATGGTTTAGTAGCCAATATAACTTAGTAGCTAGTGTTAACCAAGTAGCCAATATAGCCTAGTAGCTAATATGAGCTACCCATGAAAAAAATTTATATAGGTGGCATATATGCAGCATATGTTTTCAGAAACATGCCCGCATATCTGCCACATACACGCCACATATATGGCAACTTATATAAATTTTTTTCATAGGTAGAAATCAACATTGCCTAGCAGCTAATATGGCCTACTCCTCATTTTCGCCTGCTTATTCGGCGAATCCAACAAATGGCGTCAGCATTTAATCTAGACAGGCCCTAAGAGTTAATTGTGATACAAAATACCATAGGTAAGTCATTGTTGTCTATATTTAGCACGTGTCAATCCATACATTATACTATTTCGTATTATTGTAGTTCTCAGTTTGCGTGTTTGTAGTTTGTTTTCTTTGTAACTTCTGCACGTAAGCAAACAAAGGTAACGTGATGTAAAGTAGATCCAATGTGGCCTACATAGGTCATAGGCCTGCAGGACATTGCGAAAGACAAGCGTAAATGTGAAATTTGCAATTTGTACGTTGGTAAAAAGTGCGTCACATAACAAAGTTCGTATGACAAAGATCTTTTCATTCGCCAGGACTGTGAGCCATAATTGTTTAATGAATAGTTCTTTAATTAATACCTTTTTGTGTCTTTGAAATACAGTTTCTACACTGGGAGTAAAAAAATGTCAATTTTTAATAAAAGGTTTGCTAGTTTGATATTATACTTGCAGAATATCATTATATGGCAAACTATACTATTAAAATTTATTAAATGAGTTCATTAAAAATTCTAATTCTGTGTATATCAAATTCAATTTGACAATCTGTTTATGAAATTTCAGTAAATTGTTTTTATAACTGTCATATGAATGACATCTAGTGGACAAAATACAATTTAAAAAATTTGCCAAAAATTAGAAGTCAATTCAAATCAAAAAAATATTTTGATACTTGCTAAGTAATAATGATTTATGGAATGATTTTGCGTCAGTGTTGTTATAAGGTATAGTAAATTTTATTCCAAATTTTTTCTGTGTGTAGGTATCTAAATTTTATTTTTTTTCCCCCATGCACAAGATGTTTATGTAAAAATATCTTTGCCCACTTTTATATTAATAAATCTAAACATCTGTTTTCAACTTTAAAAGCTCTCCTAAACATTATAAACCACACTGATAGAAACGGCTTGCATTACACGGATGTTTAAGAATATGTGTTTAATTACATCTAGTGTAAATTTAGTGTATATTTATGATATAAATTCAAATGCTTTGCTCAAGTATTCGTATGCTTCTTATAGGCATATGTATACCTGTCAGGATTATACATGTACCTGTCAATTTTTTAAGCATATAATATACCTAGGATAAGCATGTGTATACTTGTGCCATGCATATATTTCTATCAGTGCATCACAAAAACTTACCCAGAACATACTGGGTACCTTATAAATTAATTGTTAATGTCTTGGTGTTAAAAATTATGCAAATATAATATAAATTTTACCTGACCGAAAAGAAATAACGTGTAGGTCCGTACAAGTTCTTGGTTTTATTTTACAGAACAGCGCGAGTAATATTAAATTACAAACAATGTATCCGTAACGTTTCAGGTAAGTACTTAATAATTTAACAATACTATAAAAAAAAAGTCAGGTGACAAGCACGGTAATATTTACTGAACTTCTCTCTCGGTGTATATCGGCGCGTCGTTAACGATTGAGAAAGAGTCAATAACACTTCTTTATTCTTGATAAATAAGTCTATTATTATCGTCGTCTGCTGGTATTGGTCTAAAGCAATTGACGGGAGAAAGAAGCGCATTTCTTTTCTCCCGGCGAAATCTGTTCATGCCGTTAATATACAAATATGATTAATTCGAGGAAAGATAAAACTTAATGGTACTCGGTTTCAAGTGCGCAAAATATGCCGGATGAGTCAGTTTATTATTTGGAGTAGATTTGTTGTGTGCACATTAACTTTGAAGTTTCTTTTAAATTGAACAAAAAAAAATTTCCTTTCTTTACTTTAATAAAGAAATGTTGGATGAATCCTTCGATCTTTGGATTTAAACTTGAGGAGAATAAAGAAAAGAAGTTTCGTTTTCCCTTACAGAAATTTTGTTTACAATGCAATGTTAATGGATGGCCAAGTCAAAATTGACATAACCTCCTTAATAATACATATTTGCAAATGTATTATAAAATAAAAATTAATTTAAGAAAACTGCAACGTTTGTCAAAAGTTAAACGTATTTAGAATTTTTTGCGCTATTTTTTATATATTGTAATTTTTCTCAGAGGGATATATTTTGAAACTCGTTTTCGAGTTATTGAAATCTATCTTTTAAATAATCGTTGAAATGCGTTCCAAAAAATAGCTTTATGATAAAAGTTGCAACACATACAATATAGTTGAAGAAATTCTAAGTATTTTCCTTAAATTAATTATTGTTTTATAAAATAATTATAAAATTATTAAATGAATGAAATTTCACTGTAACATTGGGAATTGATTCTAAATATGCCTGAGAAACGTTTCAATTTTTCAACTTTTTCTGATAATTTATTAAAGAGCGAAAAACTTCAAAAAGTTTAAAATAATCTTATAGATGTACAAAATATGACGAAACTTTGGAAGCAAAAGAACGCTTTTATGTTATTTTCAAATTTGCAACAACAAAAATTTATTACGCCGCTAAACAGCTTTACTGTATAAACAATCTCAGCGTTTGACGTTACTTTTGTTATAACTCGAGCACGTGGAAGAAAACTTTAGGTAAAAATAAACTCGCTCGTAAAGAAGTACGTGTTATATAGCGAATCTCAACTTTATTCCTCTCAACCTTAAAGTCTCCGAATCGACAACATTGAATCTAATAGCAATCCATGAATTATGACAAGTTTCAATAAATGTTGTTGTTTTTTTAAGACTATATATGTGTACTAGGGTGTCTTATTGTGTCAAAATAATTGGCGAAAAATTTTATATTAATGATAATGATAAGTGAAAATTGCGATTTTACGATAAAGTAAACGAGCGTTCGTCGGCAAATTTGCATGAGGCACAATTTGTTGTAATATTATTTTACGTCAGTCTTATTGATAAATAATAAGTGGATTTGATATTGAATTATCGAGCAATAATTCAATCAAATATCTGCATAATGCTCGCAATATTTTCGTATATCCAATGATTTACTTTCATTAAATTGAATTGAAATTAGCATTTAAAAAAAAGAGCAATGTTAAGTGCACTTGCACTGCAAGTCATGCGACGCGTTATCACGAATACGTCCGGTATTTTGGAGCCACATAAAATTAACATTCTTTCATTAATTCAATCTAAAAGATTGTTCTGAAATAATATCGAGAATATTTCATACTTCTTATTAAAATTTAATACATTATATTGTAATACTTTAAAACTTTTACAATTATACTTTAAAATATATTCGTTAATATTATGTATATAAATGTTATTAAATTCGTGAAATTCTCTAAAAGAAATGATAAATGACTATATCTGTTGCGGATGTACCTGAAGCATTTCAATTTATAACAGCAGATAATATTTTCCTTGAAAAGCAAGTATCATAATGCAGCATTTTAATTACCCGGACATTTTTGCAAAAATGTTCAATGGACATTTCGTTTCTTTTACACTGAGAGAAATATATGAGTATATTTTACTAAGTGTTTTCGTAAAGTTGTGATATATTATCTTTCTTTTAAATAAATACTAATATTATTTAAAAGAAAGATAATATATCACAACTTTACGAAAACACTTAGTAAAATATACTCATATATTTCTCTCAGTGTATCAACTCTGCCGAGGGATTAATTAAAATCGATTATTCCTGCCTACGTTTTCTGACCGAGCAAATTTTATTACGATTTCACCCGATATCCCAATCAAAACATTTCAATACAATTTCATTATATAACAAGGGTAGTAATATATGTATAAAATTACAATGTTTTAAATTCAGTATTATATCTTATTATTACTAACGTGTAAAATAATCTCGCGATTAGGATAAGTGAAAATAATATTATCGGGGGAATTGAAAACTGCTTTTTGATGTTTACAAACGGTAGCTGCGAATTTTAATCGCCGAGTGTTTAATTTCACTTCAACTTTTATTTTTTGCGCACGCGTACCGCACTTTTTTTATCGCTTCCTATGTTTACGTGTGGTTTCAAATGAAAGTTCAAATCAGCAGTGTTGAGTGGGTTGCTATTTGACTGGGTGACCGCAAAGGAGATATTTATAACCAGTGTTCGTGCAAATAAAAAAAAATAGTTTAATTGTTATTATTTAAAATATTAAAACCAATCATATCCCAAGCTTTTCATCATTACAATCCAACAATTTTTTAAATGAAGCACACTTTGCTTTTGGTGTTAAAATTAAAAGTATAATTTTAAGTGTCACTTTAAGGAAAAAAAACTCATGCAAATGATCAATTTGTAAGCAGACCATTTGTTTCCTGCGTACGTTTGTTTGAGTCGTGATCAAAATAATTTTCGACAAAAACAAAATATAAATATTAATATTAATATTTGCAAGGATGCATTTATTTGCTTTATCTCTGTTTTCCCTGCGCCCTCCCCTCCCATCCAATTGTGCGTATTTATACACGTGCCAATATGAAAGTGTTCAAATAAATTGGCGAACGGCCACGAGAAGTGCGCAATTATACGCGATCGCTTCTTTTGCGTGCAAGTGAATCATAATGCTTTGAAAGTACCAGTATTTGCATTAACATTTATAAACATTGCCACGTTCATATTTAATGTAAATATGAATGAATGTAAATTAAACATTTGGCTTGTAATAATAGATGAAAAAAACTTTACAGAATAAAGTGGCCAAAGCTGAATGTTATTTCCATAAATTTAATAAACATAAAATTATTATTATTATTATTATTATTTTTTAGGAAAATTCATCACTGACCATCTTCAACATGTCTGACTTTAAATTGTACTCGTTGAAAATGACGTTAAGGTGGTGCAGGGAAAAGAAATCGCTGTTAAAATAACTAAGGGCTGACTATGTATGTATGTATACACACCTTTATGATTAGATCTGGTCTACCGAGAAGAGTAAATTTAGTTAGCAGCAACCTACGCACTATAACCGGAGGTTACGCAAAAACATGTGTTTTTGCGGTGCAATAAATTGCAATTATACGTTAATTCAACAGATTAACCAAAATGTTCCAATACAAATCGTACACTTAAATGGGTTAAAATTACAGATTAAAATTCAGTAGCTAATATTTAGAACTCTAATTTTCATAAACCACATTGAGAAAAATTATATAGTAACTGGCGGACGGGTGTGCACATACACTCACAAAGATGTTTATTTAAGAGTAATAGAATATTCTTATATTAAATAGGATTTCCATTCATTATATGGACAAAACGAAATTCTATTTATAATAAATTATTCTTAGAAAACATATATTTATATAAAGAATTATTTCCATTTCTATGAAATGGATTTGTTTTAGAGAAAATAATAAAATAGTTTCAGTTTAAGAATATTCAACAGATGATAACTGAATATTCTTATTTTTAACCCATTCCCGTTGATGTCATGGCGGCCAAAACACTGACACGCACTATTAAGAATGTGTGCGCACCAATAGTCGTCAGATATTCAGTAAGGACTGTATGTGGATTGGGCGAGCTCG
>JABFPN010001230.1:0-31476 GCA_022817305.1 Leptoteleia sp. ZL-2020
TGGGGGGGGGGTGGGGGGGGGGGGGGGGGGGGGGGATGAAAAAAAGTCAGGAAATAATTAACGGAGGAAACCGCGAACGAAGAAGAAAACGCAGCGAGCGAAAGAGTGACCTTCGCACGCGAACTAGGTCCGAGGTTCGTGCGAGTGAAAAAGATCGAGTGGCTTTTTAATTGTGGCTCCCAATTTGGTCTACATTGTACGGGGCCACAAAAGAGCCCAGGTGCGACGCAGCGATTTCCTTTCCTTTCAGCGGCGCGACACAATCGCACGGAATTAGCCGGCCTTGTTCGCGGCCGTCGAAATTTATGAATTTCATAAACGCGCGAGAACATTATACGCGCGACGGGCAGCTGTTTTTCTTTTTTTTTTTTTTTTAATCGCCTCCGTGTAACGAACCGGGCCATTTTTACTTCGATGCGCGCGCGTCTCGATGTCGGGCGGTGCATCGCCGGCTTTGTCGAATTTCGTCAGTCGCGACGCGGCAAATCGCTTTGTCCGAGCGGATTTGCGCGCGCGACGCATGCCGTGTCCGGGCGCAATAACGAGACCAGCGCCTCGATCCTCCGTGCGGCTATTACGCCGGCTAACGACGCGACATCATAATAACTCCGATCGCAAAACCGGACGCTCGCCTACTTGAAATTACATCGCACGACGCCCGATTAAATCAGAATCTGCGGCCCAGACCGTACGAATCGCAATAAGCCGAGGGCGAGAGAGAGAGAGGGAGAGAGAAAAGGAGAAAAAAAAAGAAGGAAAATGAAAGAGAACGAACGAAATAGCGTATGCGCGTGGATTCGCTGTTTCGAGTTTGTCGCGATAAGACAAGCGGACACGACGTTAATCGATTTATTACAAAGCGAGGTGAAAGTCGGACTGAATTGGACGCCGGTCGGGCGCCGATTTTCGATTATTTGTAGAAAGTACGGTCTGGTCCCGGGGGGGGATTTTTCGCGCGATCGCGGATATGGGCGCGACCGTCGCTCCGACGTCCGTCCTCGCGATCCCGCATTCCCCGGCGCAATTAATTCGATTCGGCGATTAAGTTTCGTTTAATTAACCGATGAATTTTTGCCGCTTATCGGCGGGGAAGATGACGCCGATATTAATAATGTTAATATCCCGATACGAGCGATAAGAGGAAATTCAAGCAATAAACGAATCAGGGCCGCGCGCGCGCGCGCACACACACGCGGTATCGACTTTTTCCGCGGTAAAGCGTAATCGATTTGCCGAATGAAATTGTACACCGCGCGCTAATGAATATAAGCGTTACGAGTCTGGGCGCACAAAGTTGCGAAAAGTGCTAAATTTGTCAACTTTCTAAAATATGCAGCGTTAACGAAACGCCGGTATCTTTCTTTCGCTATCTAAATGGCCGATTTAATAAATTAAGCTCGGTTTCCGCTTTGGACATGAGTTATTGTAACGCGCGGCATAATTATATTAAGTTATAGCGGGGCATTTTTGCGCCGCGCGGATAGGTGCCGGGGAAAAGGAAGTTTATCCAAACTAACCTAACCCAATCCATCCGCGAGGCACTTACATACCAAACAAGACAGCGGGAAATGTAGATAAAGAGAGGAACAGAGGCAGCCGGGAGAGAACGGTGGAGTATCGAGCGGAGACAGGGCGTGGTCCAGCCTTGCTCTTACTTATAATTATATTTATTCGTGCAGTACGCACTCATAGTTATTGATATATGATCGCACCGAGGTCTCGGAATTCTTGGCAAAAGGGCCTCAGAGATACAATTACACTCTCCCTTTTGACATCCGCACTTCTTTCTTTCGCCTCTGGAAACACGCACCAAAAAAAGACCTTCCCGACGATTAAACAATATTTAACGCAGTTCCACTCAATACGTACAATTTACGTATAGTCGAGCGAACCGATGGAACAAAGAAAATTACCGGCTCTTCTACTTTACCTGGGATTAGATTGTTCGTATGAATAATTCATATCATCCTCTTAATGATTTCAGATTAGAAAGTTTGGATTATTTGTAAATTTAATAATCTGCATTGTACATTTACCGTGTGGATTGCAATTTGTAGAAACAAAAAATGTTGGCTTGTAACGGAGATTTTCAATTAATCAACTAATGTAAATTAAATTGTTTGAATATGATAAAAAAATTTAAAAATAAACCAGAAGTAAGTAATAAACGTAATTTTCATGAAACTTTATTCATACGGCATTTAATGATATAAAGTCATCATAAATATGCGGATTACAATACAGGAAAGTCATGAAAAACATTTATGAATGAAGTATTGTGGTGCTTATCATTGCAGTTTTGAAAATAATCGTTCGTTATGATACATTGTAAAGAACTTATAAATAATGTTACAAAATCCTAACGCTGCAGTGAAAGCACATATACGTTATATTGCAAAATTAAGACATCTCTTACAGCGATATCATTTTTCAATTAAAATTATTAGTCTAGTAAATAAATTCCATCTAAATAAAATACGACGGCGCTATCTCAAACATTTGCATTTTTTATTTGTGATAGAAATTATTCCTGTGAAATTTAACGTGAAGTAATTGGAAAGTTGGAATATCTAGCAGAATTTAAATTTACATTTGAAATGTATAATGATACGAATTGTCATTATTTGGTTTTTAGAACTTCGGTTATAATAAACGAGATTACTAATAGCTGATAAAACTGCATTCGCAAAACAAATGTAATAAAATTTCTTACGTTTTGTAAAGAATAACTTAACGTTTACGTAGATACAATGTCAAGTTCAAGGCTAAATTATTCAATTGATCAGTCGAATTCGTGCATATTTTTAGAAATATGACTATTTATTTCATAAGTTAAAATTAAAAGTCATATCGACGGCGAGACAATGATTTGAATTTTATAAACTATAATTTGCTTGAAAACATTTTCCTTCGACATAATTTACATTAAAATAATCATAAACAGGTTTCTTTTTAATATTATCATATATATATATATATATATATATATAGATATATATTATAATTATTAAGAAATAGCGAATATTATGCACGGTAAATTAAAAATATGCACCGAATTAAATTGTTTACGAGAACCGGAAATTTTGCCGTAGAAACGGGGAATTGTGTGAATATAACATTGCTGCAATAGTAATTAAGTTTAAGTCTTCGACAAAAATAGTGATAAAAAAAAATTTTTATCCCAGTCATTATCGAAAATTAAATGAAAATGATCGGATACAGTTCATTACACTTACTTCCAACTCTCTGTACCTGGCTTAGGTTTAAAAAACCATTGCCACCGTGACATTGCTTCGCCA
This sequence comes from Leptoteleia sp. ZL-2020, assembly GCA_022817305.1. NCBI lineage: Eukaryota > Metazoa > Arthropoda > Insecta > Hymenoptera > Scelionidae > Leptoteleia > Leptoteleia sp. ZL-2020. The sequence continues at coordinate 3,300 of JABFPN010001230.1, forward strand.
CTCCCCCACCCCCTCCCGTATTTACATTCGTGCGTGCCCGCGAGACAAACGTTCGTCTGACGTCATCACTCCACCAATGCCATTTAAGATCCGATTTTTAACTGTTTTTTTACCCCACGATGATTCTTTTTCTTGGGAAATAAAACGATGACTCATATTGTGCACGTTTCGTCGCTATATTTCTAGAATAAATAATCTAGTCCCACGGCGCACTGTTTCCATAACTTACCAAATTTAGATATAATCTTGCGTACAAAATTACCATAATTCTCAACTTAGTTTAAAACAAACTTAAAAAAAAAAAGAGAATAATTTTAAAAGCATTCAAACGTACAAAAATTGTTACTAAATTTACTTCATTCGCGTTCCTGATTCAAAGCATGCAATTTGATTCGTTCGTCTGGTTATCAACCAGACAAAGCGTATCAACCGTTAAAACGCGTAACTTTTAAAACTTCAACGACTAATTCACTAAAAGAAATAAAAATGTTAAGCAGATCGAGAAGATTTAATTTTTGTATGTAAAGCAGTTCTCCAAAGTTATTATTTTGAAACCATCTTAAATTTGACATTTATCTTCGAATTATTCGTCGAATCAGTATTAAAACGTATAGCTGTGCAATTGTATCTTAATTGCAATATTTTCAAAACCTAAGGCGTCTTTCAAACGATAAAATTCAATGTCAAAGTTCGATAAAATTTAATGCATTTTTCTTACTGTACGTTTTTATGGTAAAATTTCTATTTTAATGAGATTACGTCAATGACAGTCAACGTTATAAAAAAATTACTACAGTTTACCACAAGCGAACTTTATCAAGCTGATTTATAACAACAGTTTTAGAATAAGAATATCAAGATCATTTCACTGTATGAGATAAACTAAGTATATTATTTCCTATAGATGTAAGAAAATATGCATAAATTAGTTCGATAAGGTTCGTTTGTAGTAGCAATAATAATAATACTCAAAAGGAAATGTTCTACCAGCCCATTAAAGGCATGGTACCGGTACCAAAGTTACCAATACTAGCAAATTGGCATCCCAGTATAAATCTAGTACAAATTTATATTGGAGTTATACTAGGTCAATACTATTTTCCACTAATGGCACGGTATTGGCACAAGTCTGGTTCAACATTGGCATTGATGTTATGCCTGACACATCATACATCCAATTCCATTTGTCTACCAAAATTGGGCCAGTAGATCTACTCTAACAATTTCTTATAGAGTTACTATAGTAATAGTAACTACAATAATTTATAATAAAAACCCTTCTCTGTACAATCAATCGTAATACAAAGCAATTTACCGCAACCCCAATGTCATGCAAAGAAATTGATAAATAATTGTTTTGAAAGAAAAGAATGAAAGAAAGGTGGAAAAAAAAGACCCTCTGTCAGGAACTGGTTCGTTCGTCATTGTCAAAATCGGATGTCTGAAACGCGACGCCGATTAGCACCGTTCTCCTAATGATATTTCTGGTTACCCGATACCTCTCTCGCACGCCTCGTGATTAGTCAATCAAACTGTACGCGAATTTACGATCAACGTTGAAATCCATCAGCGGCCGCTCATTGGAAATGAGAAATTCGCCGAGCCGATGTATATCTAATGCAAAATTAAAACGCCGAGCATTGCCGAGCCGCGGCGCTTTATATAATTCAGCCGTCATTCGTAATCGCCACCGCGTACGAGATTCCGCTTGTCGTTGCGCGCCTATTGCCCAACAACTGTGTAATATCATACTCGAGCTTCGCGTTATTTTCGCAAAGTTAATTTTACAAAACGCACTCGGGCGAGACCATCGCGCGGTGAAACTACAAGACAGCGCGTCACGGGAATATTAACCCCGTAATAAAGCGCGAAAAAGTACCCGCGCGATAACGAAGATTAATATACGGAGAAAACGACGCGCAGGCGCGCGCGCGCGCTCGTTGCAACACACCGGAGAAAGATTATGATTATTATAATTATCGGCGCCATTATTATGATTATCGTTGTCGCGGCTATTTTTATTTTTTATTCCCCGCTCGCCAAAGCCTTTATTCGATTTTGATCGCGCGCGTTACGTAACCAACGACGCCGCGGCCGTTTGTTAATTAAATGCCGATTTTTATGTAACGATGGGACGAGCCTTTTGATAGATAAATCAATCCGCTTATAAGGGAAAACGCCGTGCGCGACGCCGCGCGTCGGGTAAAAATGACAAAAAAGTTATTGGCAGTGGCCAAACGCGACTTTATTGAGCAATTTTTGCTATTCAATTGATGTTGCCCGTTGTGCAGCAGTTTGAGCAGTGTTTGCGCGTGAAAAGTTCATGTTATGTAAATGCCTCGCTGAGCCGTCGACGTGATAACGTGGCATTTTCTTTTCGGCGTCAAACAATTTTAATGCTTTCGCTTTATTGGCCTTTTATGTTGTCAATAACGATAAAATGTATTTCGAATGACGAGCGTCGACAATCGCTACGTCCCGGGGACAATTAAATGAATCACCGAATGTTACGCACAAGATCCGAGGTTTTAATGTAAACACATTGATAAGTGTTAATTATTCCGAGCTATTCTATTTCTTCTTTTTTTTTTTTTTTGTTATCGCCGTTGCGTCAAAAATATCCCATTTTCGGGGCACGGTGATGCGATAAATTTTTGATCGAGTCACACTTTAATAACAATAGATTCCACGATCACACCATTACGCAGCTGTATAAAAAGTTTTGTTAACGCTTGATAGTAAGCACTGTTGAAAAAGTGATGACGATATTTTGGATATGATTAAAATAGTTCTGCTGTGATAACTGTTTCCGTCAATTGTTTTTACTATCGTATAAATAATTCGTATAAATAATTACAATATTAAAAGATGTGGATTTTAATCTGTATTCCATTTACTAACTGAAATCAAATGGAATATATTTTATTGTTACCCTGTTTTCGAGCGTGAAACAAAAAGTGATCAACAGCAGCTTTATTATCGTGAGTTAATAAATTTGTGTTTTACAACACAAACCACCAAAAGCATAAGTAATTTTCCTTGTTCGATAAATTGCCTGAATCTGAATAAGTACAATTTACTGTTTTTCTTTTTTACCATCTCGAAGCAATATCAAAAAAAGAAAAACCTCCGCAAAGTCTTCAAAGCCTTTACAGAAGCGCGGAGAATCGCTCCTCGTGGTGGGGAATTTTTATCATCCGCCCTATTCGTCCACGGACTTAATTATTTGGAAGCGATTAACGAAAAATTAGAAACAATCTCGATCAAATTACTTCATTGAATCTGATGCCGGGTAATTCATTTTTTCCACGCGTGTGGTCGATTCTGCAAAAATCGCGATAATATGGTAAGCCAGTCACGTTCTTGGACTTTGCTCGTTTCTTGCACGCAAACAATTCTGAAAAGAGAAATACATTCAAGGAGTAGCGAAAAAATGAGCCACGCCAAGAGAGGGAAAGAGAAAAAGCGAAATCCCCGTATCCTCTCGGACATGCTAACATTAGTTACACGAAGCATATATTTCATAAAAGGAAAGCGATTCCGCTGCAATTTTTAATACCCAACGTGGTGCTTTTATTTGATCCGGAGCCAACCCAATTAATGCTCAATTTAAGTGGCCCTAAATACGAGCTTTTAAGGCCGACCGAATACTCATTAACATTCGAACAATTAAATGGCGCGTTCACCGGGGGATATCTCAGTTATTAAAATTATTATATAATGGACGTAATAAAGTTGAAAGTGGCCGGCAGAAAAATGATATGTCGTGATTTTTCGTCGCGGCTGGGGCATGTTTCAAAAAACCAGTTGGAAATCAAATATAGGGAAAGGTCGGGTTCATCGGGACAGGTTTTTGAAGAGGCGTTGTCTTTATGAAGATGGATTTCAGTAATCTACATTAATAGTTGACGCGCGCCATTCGTTCAAACACCGAACAAGATTTTGTGTACAAATTTAAGAAAGAATAATGGATTAAATACATCACGGACAACACAATAAATCTTACTTAAAATAAATTGCTTACAAGCAAATTAATCTTATTAGTAAACTATTTATGTGTCCATAAAATTGATGTCAGAAAGCTATCGGGTCTAACTTGTATTAAATAATATACAAGTAAATAAACTAATACATACACCTCATATTTAAATCAATATAAAATAAAATTTGTCGAAAATTAATATTTTACAAAACTTATTAGTCGCGGTAAGTTCTAAAGAAAGTAAAATTTTACCATGGAAACGTGTCTTTCTATTTATTTACCCGTTTGTTTATCTAATCAACAAACAAATTTCTATTTCATAATTCCCCTTTTATTTTATCTTATTTACCTGAACGTCACTGAATACCTCCAGTAACCATATGGAAAAACAACCAGATCAATTTCCATTACAGGAAGTCATTTTTATCTTCCAACTAAGGGCTTACAATTTGAAACAATTGTAACGGAAAGAAGAGAAAAATGTGCCTTAAAGTGTTTATACCAATGTTTCCGCCACTTTTGAATAAGTCGCGAAGCAGCATTAATAGCACCCGAGATGGGCCATAAAGATGAAATAACCCCGTGCTTCATATTTCGATCGGCGGTCGCTAACGTTACATTAGTCATTAAAGAGCCGAACCACGCAATTAAATGTCATTCAAAGTACGGAAATTCAATGCTATAAGAATAATAGTGCTCCTTACGTAAGCGATGAAGACATCATCTTCGTCTTCAATTCTAACGCGGCGGCGGGAAAAAGGAGACCCTTAATGACAAACGGATCGCCTTCATTAATGTTTTACGACCCAAAATGGCTGGAATCAGCAAACGCGGGATTGACCATTGCGCCTCATCGCGTGCCTAACTTCTTGAATTAAGCAAACCTCCGAGCACCGATCTTTGGAAAATCAGCTTTATAATTTCTTTCGGAATAAGATAACCTTGGTGCGAGTCCCAAATGTATTAACGCCCCGCGAGAAGTCTTCTGCTTTTTGCAAAAACTAATGCTTCTTTGCATCGAAAAAGAAAAATCCGTAATCACATACTTCATTCGCTTTATTCGTAACCCTGAACTACGATTAAATTTACATTTATTTTGATTAATACGTTGAGAGGAATTTTTTTGATACTTTCCAAGATATTTTGTGATAACTCAGGGATATATGTGCATGTATAATGTTCCCTATGATACGATAGAGTAAACATTATGAAATAGTTTTTAACAAAATATTAGAAATATAAATTATATAACAAAAGTTAATAATGCACGAGTAAATAAAATTTGGTTGATATCAATTATATTCTTCTATTAGATATGCCAAGACACATGTAAAGTTATATAATTCTATTTTCAATTAAGAAAATTTCTTTATTACTGAAAGATTTATTATTTTGATATTGATAAAATATAACACTCATATTCTGACTGCATTTATTTGGTTTATACTGTGTGTGGCTTTTATTCGTCACTTAATCGTCAGCCATCCACGAAAAATTTTAGTTATTAAATTTAATGATTGAAACCGAGACAGAACAATTAAAGAGCTTGACGTATATGAAGAATGTTAATTGATTTTATATGCAAAGTGGGCTTATTAATTTAAGTAGTATTACCTTCCTTGGTCAACCTTGTAATTTTATTTGAAAGTGTCAATAATTATGAGAAAGTAAAAGTGAATTAACTGCATCGAATCAAGATTTTGAGACAAATTTTTCTGATATAAATAATGCGAAGGTTAATTGTTTTAATCATTAAATGGAAACAATATTGAATGTAATTTATACGAATTTTAATAAATTATTTTTCTTGATGAATTTACTATTCACTTTCTGTTTACAACAATTGTGGATTAAATTATTAAATCATTATTAAATCTCATTAGGTATTTGACTTTACTTTAACGACTTTTATAATTGAAATTTTGTTTTGAAAATGCTAATTTTAATTATAAATTAATTTCTATATCGCTTATATCTGTATTGATGTCATAAAAGTAATATTTATTTATTAAACGTCAAAGTTTTATCAATTTTAATACCTCATTATTATTCTCAAAATTTACAAGAAATTATAAACCTGTTCATATTTAAAACCTTATCGTAAAATTGTACCACGTTTGACACTTCTAGATTGAAAAGTAATGCCAAGTGAAAAAATCGAATTTGACAGATCATTAAAATTAATTTCACTAAAATAAGCCTACACACAGTTTCAATTGCAACTACCGTATATATTATAATTGCGCACATTCAACTTATTTATGAAAATTCCAAATTATATAACCCTTAAGTAACGTTATCAGTAGAAACTTAGTTACAACTGTTAAATCTCGGCGACTAAAAATTCAATAAACTTTAACCGGGTCCATAAATAAAATATTTACAACTAATATCCTTAATAACCGCTTGAATTTAAAATTATATTTACTACGTAGGAAACTGCTCAACGGCAATAAATTTCAGCCAATTTTTAACTCCACACAGGTGCACAAGCATAAATTGTTTTGCGCCATTCAATGACTAAATAAGCAATACAATTCAACAAAACAAGAAACGTCTTTTTCTTTTTTTTTTTTTTAATGCAACCTTAAAATAAGAAAAGAAGGAAAGCGAGCAGTACACTTTGTTGAATCGAGCCCCAAGAAAAATTCCACCGTCGAGTCAACAAAATAGTTCAATGAATGTACTCGGCGTCGTGATTCCCCGGATAAATTCTGCGAATGGCCAAACGAACGAAATATTGTTCTCAGCGGATCGTCTCCGAAGACGCTCGAAAACATCTGTTACACAATGTCGAATGCGTGAATGCCTTAAAGGGTCGTCGCCTCTGGACAGTGCCGACCTGTCGCACATCCTTCGAATTTCCTCTACGTTCTAATAACACGCACGGCCGTAAGCACACGATTTCAGTCGTAGGGTCCGGCTGAATGCGGACAATGGGAGGAAGGAAAAAAATGAAATAAAAATAAAAAGGAGAAAAAAAAAACACGAACGAACGAAATGCGAAGATAAAGCCGACGGGGGGAAAGGCGCATTGTGAGCTGACCGTAGGGTACCGTTCCAGGTGGCACTCGCGTACAAATTATGCTAATCATCGGCCGTCTCGCTCGGTCGCGTTGTCGCCCCATCGTACGTCCTTTAGGACAATTCCCGGGCGACCTTCCCGCGGCGATACACACTCATTGCATTTGATATTTTGATCCATCGCGGTAACGCGATACGCCGCGCGCTTAAGACAAATGCGCGACACGCAAATCCGCGCGAGGTTTAGAAAGTGCGCGCGCCGCGGCTCGGCTTTTCCATCGCGAGCGCGGCTTTATCGGCCGTCCATCTGCACGATGCGCGCCCCGCGTGTGCATTCAATAAGAGCCGGCGGATTAACAGTGCACCTTTGATATTTTAATCCGACCCGAGGCCTGACAGCACGCGGAAATGCAATCGCGATGATGTTCAATCCCGGCTGAGTTTTGATGCCGATTTCAAATGACGACTGATCGAAATATTGAACGCTTCCCATATAATATAATGCTCCATTGATCGCGCAATCTTGATCCCGCCGATACCGGCCGGCGTGCATTAATAAATTATTTAATGAATAAATCATGCTCAATGGTTAATTGCGTTTTCACTTCGAACGGTGACGGTGCGCGTTTCAGTACTCCGCTTTCTTTGTCATTCAAATTTTGAGTATTTAAAGATTGTCCGTGCCGTCGTGCAGATGTACTCGAAGAACGTAGTGTTTTTTTATTATTATTATTTTGAAATGTTTTTAAGACAACATTATTATTGTCAAGAGTGATACAATTTACGATGATAAGAATATTGAACTTTTATGTTAACCCTGCATAAACGAACCCTTAAAAATAGAGGGAGATAATTTGAGTATGATAATATAATTTAATTGAAACAAAGGCATAATGAAGGAAGAGAGTTAATAATAAGTTAAAAATAAAATTAATTGGGAAATTGTAGTAAAAACTGTTTAAAAATTCTTAAGTGAATCGACCAAAACTGAATGGAAAAATACAACAAATATTTTGTTGAAACAGTTTAGGTGAATGCTCAATCAGAATTCCTTTAAACGAAAAGTTAATTTGAATATTTTCTAAGAAAAAACTTTAATAAAAAGAAACGTAGTTTTCTGTCAAGTAGTATACAATGTTTGATTTGAAAGTAAAAGAAAAACCTAAGATAATGGCTTTTTAAAATTAATTATCTTCAATGGTGACTAAATATTGTAGCTTACAATTAAATGTAGCGTAAAAATCAATCCGTGTTTTACAGATTTATAGCTAAAGATAACAGTGTACAACATTTTATATATTAATAAATAATTGAAATATTAATAACGATGAGTAATGATCTACATATAATAAAACTAATCACTAGTAAAAATTAATTGGCCGGGGCCATAGAAAGGTCGATATCTTTAAAAAATCTAAGTAAATGAAAAAAAATAAAATTTCTTTTAAATTCAAGTAAAGCTAGACAAAACATAAAAATACTAGAATCAAAATAAAAATACTGTTATTTTAAAAAGATATTATACTAAACTTTAAATTCTTTTCCTCTAAGAATGCATTAATGGCCTGATAAGTTCAACTAATTGAATTACTTTTTATTATTCTTTACTGATTCTACTAACCATAAAAAGATTCATCTAACTATAACTTAAAGAACTACTACTGAACAGGTTGTTCTTTGAAAGTAAACAAATTTTATCGATAATACCTACGTAGCTTCAAGCTTGTACATGTATTAATAGTAAATTTTAATCGTTTCTAAATAGTTTTATTATTTGCACTACAAAATATATCTGTGCATTAAAATTCCAGTACTTTTACATAGATAATAAATTTAAATTCTAGTACGTTAAAATTTATATTATAATTACGCTAGATTTCATATCTTTAAAATTCATTAAAATTCATTATTTAAACCTTTAATTTAATATTCGCTCGAAAATTTTTAATTTCAAACTTACAAATAAATTTCATTTATCTTAAACGAAGTCTTGTTTGTAAGAATAAATATTTCATTTAGCATATATTTAAACTACACTTGCCGCACACTTAAAAAAAAAACTGGTAATATCTTACGTACAATTTTATAACTATTCCAACATTAAAAATAAACTTCATCCGTTTCTCACAACTCCTCCCATCAATCCTTCAATTCCACCCAAAAATTATCATAAATCGTAATAATACTTAATTAAACCCTCTTCCTACTGCACATGAAACTAAATAATTTTACTAACAGCCGGCGCAACGAAATTCTTATTATTCATTCGGCGACAACCAAACAGCATTCCCATCAAGACGAATAAAACACTCAATGATAATCTCGGCACTTTTTATCGCGACGCTGATTTATGAATGATGCGCGATTTTTTATCAACGAAATACGCAAATTAAAGTGTAATCCGAAGCGGTGGATCGCGATACCGATCGGATATAAATAGTCACGAAAGTGCTCATTCTCACGGATGCGCGTATTAATGTATATTATTTATGATAAATTCCATTAGCGGGACGACTCGGATCTGGCCGCGAGGATGGATGAATCGGAGGCCGATTTTCCTGCGCCTAGCCGTTGCAAGATAAGCGCGAGCGCGAGATGAAGAAATAGATGGTCGCCGTGCGAAGGAGACGCAGGACTCTCGCGATCGCGCGATTGTCAATAAGCCGAAGAGAGAGGAGCCCGCGCGGGAGAAAGACGGCCGGCTGTCAGCGAGCGAGAAAGAGAAGCCAAAGGCCTCCCGATCCAAAGGGCAAGGACGCTCGAGCGAACGCACGCGAGCCTCTTCTCATTTGACTCGCCTCGCCTACCAGCCAAAGCGCAACGTGTCAACAAATATTTTTCCAATTCGTATCCGTAATTGTTCCGTAAAGGAAAGCTTCCGACGTCTCGTTGCTTCACGGGGAAAACATTTTTTTTTCTTTTTTTTACGGCTCCCGGACAGCTAATTGTAATGCGAGCAGCCTTATCTGATGGGCCCCGAAATGCTCCCAGTTTTTTAACGACCTACCGATAACGAATATGAAAATACCGTGTCGTCGACGGTGCAGGTTGATTGCCCAAATTGAGGACCCGACATTGTTTATACAAGCGACATAAACAATTCCCCGACGAGTAAGCTTTTTGAGAGAGGAAAAAAAAAAGAAAGGACTTTCTCAGATTGGTCAGATTACGGGCACTCGAGCAGGCCCATGGAAAGTCTCCGGAATTTCGACCGCGCGACACATTTTTCGGGGAGAGGTGTTCGAAACGTTGCGCGAGTCAACGAACGAAACTGTTCACGACAAAAAAAAATATAAGACTGATCGCTCGTAATAATTGACAAGTTTGTTAGATCAATCCAAATGTGTTTGTTGTCATAAGCTAAACAAACGCTACGCAGCGAATGCTCTTCAAATTCAAATTAACTGACGTGTTATTTATGATAGTAGGAAAGTTTATTTGTATATATAATAATGTTAATGATGAAATGATATGTTTTAATATTCTGTTGTAAAAGAAAAAAAGTTTCAATCGCAACTAAAGTCTGATGGATAATTAAATTGTACAATAATAATTTTCAAGATTTAAATATTATAATTTTTTTCCATCCCTTATGTAATTTTATTTTTATACCCTCTTTTCGCGTTTCATAACACGTACTTAAAAAATACTACTTTTCACCACCTCTGAAATGTTTACTTAATAAAAAAAACTTGCATTCGGATTCCTCGTTAACATTTTTTTTTTATTTTAAAAATGCTTTGTTCTTTAATTCTGCATCGAAATCTTGGTTATTTCACAAGCCTTGCGTAATTGAAAAGTATTCGGGTAAATAATAAAATAAGAAAACCGACGCAGACGAATCGGAAAATTGGCAATTCATTTCCGAACGGCAGCGATCGACACAATGCAGATGAGTCTTCGAAAAAGTAAAAAAGAAAAGAATAAAAGTTGAAAGTGAGGGGAGAAAAAGAAGGAAGCGTATTTTTGCAACGACGGTAATTCGGAATCTCGTTAAAAAGGAATGTGCCAGTTTTAATGACTCGACAGTGCGAACAATGAGCCTCGGTTGTCGTTGTGACCGTTCACCGTTATGCGCGTCGGATGACTGTTTAATGCCGATTATGCGAGCAGCCAATACTTATCTCCGGAAATGTCCCGCGTTCGTTAAAGCGACGTATATGACTTCACTTTATCCGGCGTTGAATAATTCTTGGCGCGAACCCGCAAGCCCCCGATTGCCGCCAATTAATTAGACCATCCATCATACCATTATCTCAGGCTCAATTAACGCGGGCGAAAAATCGTCTTAATTATCGTTCGACGTGAACAATCACGCGACCACTTTTCGTTCCAACGGCCAGCCAAAAAATGAAAAAAAAATCAAAATAAAAAGAAAGAAAGAAAAGGAAAAAAATTGGAGGAAAGACAGAAAGGTGAAGAGAAGGAAAAGAATACACTGAGAGAAAAATTGTTGTAAAAATTGTAATCTTTTTTTGTAATTTGAGGACATAGTGGATAAAGCCAAAAAGTTACAATAAAAAATTATAGAATGTGTTCATAAAACACGTAAATATTATGATTTTTCACTTTATTTTTACAAATGTTTGAATACATTGTACAATTTTTTATTGTACTTAACCTTGTCCATCATGTCCTTAAATTACAACGGAAAATTAGAATTCTTTCAACATTTTTCTCTCAGTGTACAACGAGGATCCGTGGAAAAATTGCCTCGGTCATTACAATGCAATAAATCCACTTTGTTTCCCAATTAAGGAACGCCCGCCGATCAAATCAATAATAAAGTCCGATTAGATAAGAAAAAGAGAAAGACGCGTCGGACACAAAAGGAGTTTGGAAAGGACGCGTCGATAAATCGCTCGTCTTCATTATAAACCCTGGAGAGTGCTCCAGTTGGCCGATGCCCGGACGACAGCGAAGGAGGACAATTATTGCGCGCGACGCGCGTGAAACTTGAGGAGCAAAAACGCCCCGCGCGGACGGCTTCGTTAGCCGCGCGGTGAAACCGCGACGCGACTAGTTTTTTCCCCTCACCCTTTTTTTCCCCCCTCGCGTCATTTCGCGCCATCTCATTTGCCGAGAAAAAGGACTCGAAATCCACATTTTACCGCGGAGATATCGCGAGGGCAAAAAAAAATGGCTCTTCGACTGGGCCCCATTAATGGTTCGAGCGGCCGAAAAAATCGCGCCACGCCCTTTGCGCTTGTAATCGCGCGAGCGATCCAAAAAGAGAGCGCGCAACAATTTGTCCCTATCGCGGCGAGACGCCGCGCTTTGCATACTAAACAGTTTCCCGTGATTCCGGTTCAAAATAGAGCGTACGATTTCCGCAGCTGGGAATTGCTTTGATCTGTTAATCCGTCTGCTTGTTATACATATGCATTCTTTTTTTTTTATTTTACTTTTATTTTATTATTATTATTATTATTATTATTATTATTTCCATAAATATAGTTATTTTCGCCGCGTCGCGCAGTATTTCACGTCGAGACGATGACGCGCCGAGATAATCGAGTACAGTTATTTATTTGCGCGCGAACAAAATTTCGTGCTACGAGAAATTGTCGCCGCGGTGACAGCGCTGCGAGCGGCAAAATCGAACCGTCGATTCCCTCCGGTGAATCCGGTAAAACGTCAGTATACGATCAATTGCAGTCGCAAATAAGGATTTGCCATTTGTCGGCTGAAAAATAAGTTACCTTCGAATCATATCTGATCCTAATACGGCAGTGATACCAAAATTATGAAAAATAGATCTATATAACAAATAGAGATTAAAACAGATCTATAAAACAAATAGAGATTTAATGGTAATAACCAAAAATATGTTTCTTTTTCAGCTGACCAAAATTTTTGTTTAAAATTACAAAATATGTTTGTAATAATAATTGTTATTGAAACAATAAATTTGGTTGTTTAAACTCAATGTCTTTAACTAAACGATGGTAGTTATAAATCCTATTTTTTTCTCTCAATATAAATTAAGTTGTGACAAAATCGATCGTTAATTTCAACGCAATAAAAAGTTGATTGGATATATGGTAAATTTTTGAGTTAAAAAAAAAAGGCTTACGAACTGATACGCGTTTTCTCAATACTTCAATTTGCCATTCGGTTGGAAATAAACAGTTTCATTGGAGAGTTTAGACATTACTATCTGTAACTTCATTCGTGTCATTCGTTTTTTAAGAATAGGTACGGTATGTAAAGTCGCTATCTCCGCCACTTACACGGTAAATTGTATCCGACTCGATATAAATTTGCCGGCGACTCCGAATACGTCTCGAGACGCGCTAATAAATTTTGCAAGATTTACGGAGTCGCGCTGGGACTGCGTAATATGAATTATTAGGTAATGCTTCGTGGAACGATTTTGCTAATATCGCTGTGTTTCGAATAAATTTGCCCGCGTAGAAGAAAGAGTGGAAAAAAGTGGCCGCGGATGGGAAGACTAGTAGCACCCTGCGAGCACGATCGTTCGAGGCCTCGTAGGTGCCGCGCCGGGTGGTGATCGTGTTTTCCGCCGCTACTCGGACCACCCCAGAACCCGCGGTCACCTTCAACAATTTCAAATGCTTGACGACTCGACCTTGCAATTCAGCCGATAACTCAAAGTCAACTCCTAATTCACGTAAACGACGGCGTTACGCTCGTGTAATCGTTGTACTGACGAGAGTTATCCTATTAATTATTAATTAATGTAAGTAAGTGCATAAAAAATTGAAGACTTAATGGCTCGAACTCGGTGAAATAAAATATTTATGCTTCCTTTAATCAATTTTTTCATTTTTTTTCCTCATTTCATGTATTAAGAGATTAAGAGAACGTTCTTATTAATATATAATTGTTTTTATGAGTGTTTCTTTACGGAATAATTTATTTGACAATTATCAAACGTATGTGATTGGTTGATAAATTTACGAAGGAAATAAATATTCTCATAAATTATTTGCCGTTGTATTATATTTCGTGTACAATTGTTGTTACGAGGCACTTATTATTATTAATGAAAGGAAAATTTAATGCAAATAAAGAAACGTGAAGTTGAAACTAAAGTTTAATAAAATAACTTCATTTGCTATGCAAATAATACGGTTTTTAATCTTTCAACCGACTTTATGTGCGTATTTTTGTGCATTAATTGCCAATTTCACCTAGAAACATTGCTGCGTTCATTTGAGCTACTTAATGCATATGTTCTTTGTTCGATGTATAAAAGTCGCGTTAATTTGTAGATGTGTATACATGTAAATGTGTTCGAATGATTATATATTTACATAAATAGAAATATTCAGATACTGTCATTTCAAGTGTAAGCGAGCGCGCAATTAAAAAATAATATATTGAGCAGAGAACAACAACATTGGGAAAGAACATCGATTACGATTTTTTGAAATATGATAAATCTGCCAAAAAAAAGGACTGTCGTATATTTTAGATTTTTTATCGCTGATCTGAATAATAAAATCGCATTAATTATCGCAGAAAACTTCTGCGTGCATTTAAGAAAATGTACTATGATTCATAAAAGTATGATTAAAACGAAAATTGATAATATTACGTTTATATTATTAAATGGTTTATAATTCTACTTTATGTTCATTAAAAATATTCTACATTAATATTTCAAGGTTTTTTTTAAAATAGTTCTGTAGTATTATAAACGATTTGTTAATCAAATAAAATAGAGAAAAGCCACGATAACTTACAAAATAATAACATCTTTCCTCTTTAGAATGAATAAAACGACTATTATTTTTTATGAACGCTTATGTTTTCAAATTTGCATTCAAGTAATTGTCATAAATCAAGTATTAGTTTAATAGTGAATGATTGTATTAAATGCTGTATTTAAATGTTTATCATTTAAAATTATAGCTAATTCATGAATATTATTGGATGAACAGAAAGATCATTTCAAAGACCAGTAGTTAAATTGAGTTGAAAGTAATGAATTTTCAAAATTCCATTAGCTCAATGTATCAAAAATATATAATGTAAAAATTATGACGCCAAAGCATGAATTTAATATTAATCATATAAAATACACTAAGGAAAAATGATACGAATCGAAAAAATAAGAATAATAATAAACTGAATCCCACATTAACAAATGTAAATATTATATTAAATTTCTATTTACGTTTCAATATAACATAAAAATGTACAACTCCTAGTACGACTCGTAACTGGAACGAAATGAATGAGAAATAATAACAAATCTGATAAACGAATTCCAATGGTACATAAACGGTAGGTCTGCGAAAAAAAGGAAGAACAATAATCGAGGGAATTGCGACGAAAGCATTGGCAGTGCAACGACAACAAGACGGCCTGGCAACAAAGTTCCGTGACGTTGACTGGTCGGCATTCGAAATACGATCTCGCGTTGGGTAGCGTGACGCGGGGCGAGATCGAATCTCGGGCGATCGCAATGCGCGGCGATAAAGACGGAGCGCGGGGCCCCGAAAGAGCGAGGGCCCCGGGCCGAGGAGCGCTCGGGTGGCGGTGTCTCGCGTCGCTCCGGGGCCGCTACTGGCGGCGCGGGCAGACGACGCGGCCCCGGCGTCCGCCGGCGCGTAAACTTAGGCCCGGATCACACGTATGGCGGCGGAATCGAGCCGCGGAGTGGGGAGGGAGGCGGGGTCCCCGCAGCCTCGTACGTGGCCACGCACTCTCCCGTGCACGCACACACCGACAGACAGACAGCGGGGCCCAACGCGGGCGACACGCCGTGGACGGCCGAGGCAGCTTAACGGCAGCGCACACTCGAAAAGCCAGCGCGCACGGCACACGCTGCCGCCAAAGCTCACACTTGCCCGACAAGATGTAAGTTCACAAACTGGATGGTGCCAGTCCAGCACAGTCCGAGCCAAGACACCGAACCGGGAAGTTGGTATACGGGCACGATGACGCGCGACCGTGCGACGTAGGCACTGAAACGCGACAGGTGGTTTTGGACCGACTTGACTCGCAGCGCGCCCCGAAAATTTGTGATTTGTGGGACCGGCCGAGAAAATTGGCGTTGGCCCAACCGAACGCCGCGGTGGACTCTCTCAGTGGTGCAGTGTAATATTTTTTGGTGCGTGCGCCCGGCCCGGCTCCCCCATTCATTATCATATTAATGAATGTGCGCGCCACCTCGTCGGGAGGTGGAGCCTGATCGGCAATCTTCGATCGGCGCAAAAATCGGGCCCGTCTTTGACGCGCGCGCGCACCCCGCAGTTGTTTTGTCGAGTGCGCGCGAATCCGTCGTCGCGGGAGCATGATCCTACTGGGTGTCCTTGTATCGCCACGACGAGTTCCACGACCGTACCACGATTCCACGGATACCATCGACAGCCGGCCGACAAGTGGATAAGGAAGTGCACCTGTGCGTGTGAGTCCTTTTTGCGCTTCGTTTCGCTTCGTTTTGGTCAGGTTATCGCCGCGGCTCGTCCGCGACCGGCGACGTCACGTCCCGATCCTCGCGCTCGCCAATAGACCTTTACAGCTTCATTTCGCTCGGCTAATGGATTGTTGTCTCGGCTGCTCGCTCCGCGGGTACCGATCGATAATCGGCCGAGGATGAGGGATCGCTCGGACGAATTGCACGCTGTTTGCCGATTGTGATGGAATGCCGTCTGGCCGATGGAAAAATCGGTGTACTGTTAGCCGTCGTGGTTGCCGATTGTTTTACCGCGGCCAATTTTGATCGAGCACCTTCGTGCTTGTGACAGCACAATCGATACCGGTGTCCCCCCCCCCCCCCCCCCTTTATTTTTCCCGTCCGCTTGGACGAGCCAAATCCCGCGGCTACTCTTCGCAATCTCGCGGGTTTATTGGCGAACCCGACGCTCCGATTTATCACGCGACAACGCCGGCTTGTCCACGCGAGCAGAAAATGCCGGCGATTTCCGTCATCCGATCCCGGGATCGGCTAATTGCTAGCGAGCCGCGAAGGAAGAAATCAATCTGGTGCTCTTTTTAATATGTAAATCGTCCGATAAAGATGTCGCGGCTTAAAGGACGCCCTGACATTTAAAAAGCGCGAAAATCGCCGGCGGCCTTTTCATTTATTTTTTTCACTGCCATTAGCATAATGAAGTCGAAAATAAACGCTAATGACTCGTAAACTCGGCAAAAATGATCTGCCGTCATTATGGGCAACTGTCCGTGATTCAATAGCGGAGGATTAAATGCCTAAACAAACGACCGTCCAGTGCCCGCTCGAAAGTTGCACGTTGCTTTGGCGTCCAGTCGCAATGGGGTCGAAATTTCCCATGGACAGCAGGTCTAATTATGTCCATGGGACTGTCGTTCTATTATAGCGCCTTTGCATTGAACGGTTTACCCTTTTATGCTAAGCGCAGAAGACCAGCGATGACCCTTGTGGGTCACCGGCGCTCCTTTTAGCCGGACATTCCCGTGACCATCTCCCCTAAGACCGCTCGAGACCCCTAAGAATTTCGCGATTCTACTGGGTGTCCTAGCGTCGCCCGGTATTTCGTTCCGTGTCCAAATCTTCACTCGTAAAACACAAATATTTATTTCAATTAGGAACAATATTATTCAGATTATAATATACCAACAAAGTTTCCAAAAATATCGTGTCCACCTTTAAACAGTGTCGACCTAAATTTTCCTCAACTCTGAGGGGTAGACTGAGATTGAAAAAAGAATCGTAACTTTTGAACTTCCTTATCATTCAGTGCAGTGTCATTTTGGACGAATTTGTCCTCAAACGCAAACTTGTAAATTATAATTAAAACCTAAGTAATTGTTATTAAAAGATCATCACCTCCTTTCATTAAGTGCCGCAGATACGTCATTGTGTCGTAATTATTTTTAATTATACCACGTTTTTTCCAACGCTTTCAAACATCCGACACATTTAATGTTTTTCGTTCTTTCTTGCGCGCATTATCACGACGCGTTAATTGCCAAAGCTTGATTGTTGAAAAAAGGGAAAAAGAAGAGAAAAAAAAAATAAAAGGAAACTTTTGTAGTTGGACAATTGGTTAATTGTCAAAGATGAAAGCACAAAAATGCGGCCCGAGACGCATTTTTCCCGCGCGCGATTTCTTTTGACGCAACTCGGTGGCAATGAGCGATCCGACAGTGGAACGGCTTAGAACAATTTTGTTCTCGTTATCCCGTCGTTAGTTTTGAGCCGTGAAAGACAATAATTGTCGGGCTCATTTCGTCGCGCTCCTTTCAGGAGGTGGCATCCGCAAAAAGGATCGGAGAACAGTAGCGGATTGGCGGCCCCAACAATGCACCGCGGGAGTGCTTTTACCCGAAGCTTAACCTTACTCTTTCTCTGCCCCCTACGCCTCTTTGGCATTCAGCGAAAATAGCCTACTATTATTGCCATTGTCACGTAACAAGAACAACCGACGCGGCCTGCCCTTGAGGCGAGTCTCACGTCTTAACCGAACCATTTCGCGAGAGAGCCGTCAGCTAATGATCGTATTATTAGCCCGAATGGCGCGCGCATTATGGGCTACGGGTGTCCGTGGCGCGCCACTGCAGAAACCCCCCGCCCGATTAACGGGGCCTCGCCTCCGGCGACTTTATTTTAATTCCAGGTTGTCATTCGCGCGCGTAATTGCGATATTAATTCGCCGACTTCCATCGACCCCGGCGTGGCGCGGCGTGGCGCGGCGCGGCGCCTTCCCAGCATCATTCGACTATTATTAGATCACGCCTCGGCGTTATCGCCAAAGCGCTGGATTAATGCACTTTTAAATTATAACCCAGGCGCGCGCGTGCAGCAGCGACTTTATTGTATGCAAATTGTGATTTATCGGTTTCGGCTTTAGTGCGATTGGCATGGCTAAACATTGTTGGTTTTGATGCAAACGCATACCATCGTACGTCTGTCACGGTGGAATGCCGCGAGGAGAAAAATTTCGTTTTTATGGAACGCGTCGACGGACATTGAATAGCGCTCTAAGTTGTTCGATAATGCTCGTTGGAAACAATAATGACAAAATGAGGCGTTTTGCGGTTATATAAACGAATTGTTGACGCGTCGCGATACAAACAATTTTGTCCATCCAATGTGCTGTGTTTTCTTTCAACTTGGAATTAATCGTAAATACAGTTTTGAGCATTTCCATATTTTGCTTCTTCACTGTTATTTCTTTCTTGATTTACTTATATACTCCTAAAAGTATTTGATCAATTTTCAAAATGCTTTTTTGAAAGGAAAAAATAAAATAAGTTTTTTTTTTTTAATAAAATATATTGTGGGATTAAGTGAAATCTATTTGAAGATAAAAATTGTTTCATTTTAATAAAGAGATTTTTAAATTGTTATTAATTTTGTCACTAAAATCCAAGTGTTATGTTATTTGTGTGTACGAGAAAATTAAATGCTTAATAGACAATAATAAAATGTAATAGTTACAGTTTTAAATGGTTGCCATTTCAGAATCATGTTAATTCGACTTTTAGTTTGTCATTTATAAATTGTTCTCTTCATTAAACATATATGAAATTTTCGAAATCTACTTTTCCGCATTTACGGTCGATTAAACCGCAAGTGGCTAAAGCGTACGTATCATAAAAAATCATATCGTCAATTATCATTTGCTAATGTTTGTTTGCAATTCGTAACTGTAAATTACAGGCAGACGAGAGAAATTAGACATTCCATCTTCCGATATTAAATAGCTATAATTGACTGCGAATGTGGAAAAATAAATTTAAAAATATATCACATAAAAGTTTTAGTAAATATTTTAAATAATGCAAAAATATGTCGATAATTTGATATTATTTTTATATATAAAAAAATCCTTTAATCTAAATGAAACGAATTGCTCAAAAAGAATTCAAACAAGAAAATAATACATTTTCCCGCCAAAATTGTAAAGATACTCAGACAGGAGAATATAAGTAAAATACTTTACAAAATTAATTTTATTTCACAATATATTACGCTTTTATTACTTACTGCAATTATTTATGTTTGTAAAAACAGTTTTTTATTCATATCAGTATTAATGTATAACGTTAACAAATATTTTAAATGATATCTATTGAAATTATAAGTAATTTGAATAATTTAGCAATGTTTAAGGATAAAATGTTTTATATCATTAAAGTTAAATGAATGTCAGAATAAATTGTCGGTAAAAAGAAAAAACAGTGACGTATTGTTTTCATGTTTGTTAATGTTAATCATGATTCTAATCATATCATATTTACAAAATGGAATTTATTAGGATCAAAATGCTTTATAGCTTTATCTTTCAAATTATTATATTAAAATTATAATTTACTTAATTACGTGAAATTTATTCAATATAATAATAATATAATAAGCAAAATTAAATATTTCGTGAATTTATAATCAAAACTTGAAAACGCTATCAGTAATTGTATATTCTAAAAAAAACCATACCAATACAAATTAATATTTACAGTTATCATAACTTAATTATAGAAAAGTTGTTATCTAAGATAAAATAGTAAACAAAATAACATAACTTCTACATCACTGAACGTGGTAAAAAGTTTTTTTCCCACTATATATAATATCGCTATTTATAATATTACTGATGTTATCTTAAAATTTATCATGTCAACGATATTGAAAAACAACCTTTTCAACAATTTTACTGCAAAACTTATGAGGCGTTTTGTAGTTTTAATTTAACGTTTAAAACTACAAAACGCGTTCAACGGAACAACAAAACACGAAACGACTCTCTTATCTCAACTCCAAATAAGCCCCTTATCATAATTAATTGCAAAACCAAACATCACAACTATCTTGACTATCCGAGGAGCATCCGCTGCGGTTAAAACGAACGGTGATTCGGGCGCGGAGGGGTTAAACGGCTCGAAAATGCCAACTCGAACGCGCAACGGCCTAAGTCCATTAAATTGTAACGGCCGCGGAGTACGCGAAACTCTCGGCAATTTAAATGGACAAATCTCCCCCCTCAAAGTGTCCCGTCCGTGCCATTAATCTTTACGCGCGCGACATAAAACGCCGTTGCAAATAATTTGAAGAATGATTTTCTACATCGATCGCTCCCTCGTCCGGATCGGTATCTCGAGCCGAGCGAGAAGCGCCGAGAGACCAGCGCCGAGCATCGCAATCGGCAGCGACATCGGCAACCGTATTGGTTTAACAGTGTCGCTCACCCCTGCAGGCGCCATTTACGTACCAACGACTATCTGATATATCCCGCGCACACTGGCGCACGTACGCGGGGATGTGCGACGGTGTGCGTCTCCCGTGTCTGGCGAACGCATGTCCGCCACTCGGTAGCCGCCGCCAACGTCCGCGCATTTAGCTAAGCCGGACGATTATCGTGGCCTCCGGAGCGCTACTTCGATAAGCCGCCACGCCAATAGAAAAGTTGACGTTAAATAATATTTCACCGCGACTTATTTCCAGCTTTGATTAGGCGACGCGTATTACCGATTCGCATGCGTTATCAATTTATATAATGCCATATTTATCGAATTATTATTAATTATGATTATCGCCGAGCATCGACGTACTTTAATGATTAGACGAGCGCGCTGCTTTAATCACCGGTCTGCTGAATAACAGAAATTACTTGCTCTTTTTCTTCCTTCTTTTCTTTTCTTTTTTTTTTTTTCGTCCTTTCTTTTTCTTTTACTATCACCACGAGCAGGTAATATTTTATCATCGGAATAGTCGATTTCACTAATGTCACAAATATTAATTACTGCTTCTGTTGCAATTTTATTAATTTTGCCTTTTTGCTGTTTCCTTTAGTTTAATGGGAGCATTTCTTCTTTTTTTTCTCGACTGCAAAGAAATGTACGTGATTTAAGTAACATAATTCCGATGAAGAGACTCTCAACGATTACAGTACTTTTATAGTGAACTTTTTTTAATTAAATGTACCTTTCTTGAAGTACATTTATAATAGTCCAATATAATACAGGTGATAATTAAAATGATAAACTACAATTACTCCATTTATCTATCGATAAGTATAAAATAAATCGTCTGAAAAGATATTCATGGAAACTTTCAGTGTCTTTTAAATTTTGAAGACGCCTTGCTACAACGTTGCACGATTTCATCTAGTTTAGTTAGTTGCTATCTAAGGCATGGTCTTAATACCTCCCGAGCCCCGTACCCGCGTGTCGTTTCGCTCAGGTAGAAATAGGGCCTGCGTAAATCTATTTTCATGACCGTTGGAGACATAGAAATTTAAATATCACTTCCACTAAATATCATTCTAAAGTTGCCGAAAAATTTGCTCCACTTTCCACGTGCGCACCGGCAAAAACTTTCGCGTTCGTTCGGCTGCGAATGCAAATTTCGCCGGGTTATCACGCGCGGATCTGCGTGTCAATTGCCCGTGTCAAGGATTAGGCGAGAAACTTTCTTCGTAGTTTGACCCCCTCGAATCTTGCGCGCTATCGCGCCCGATTCCCACGAGTCACGTGAAATTAACGCATCTCACGCGACGCTTCGGCGGTGTCGATTTCCGAGATTCGAGCGACACTCGGCCGAATGAGCCGTGCTCGCTGGAAACGACAACTAACGAGCCTAGCGTCCTTCGTCCCGGTCTCGGTCGCGTCTAATTTACGGCCCGGCGTCTGCGATAGGCCGAAAAGAAGAAGAAGAAGAAAAAGGCGCGACACCGCGCCGACGACAAGGCGTTTCCGAAATCTCGGTTCGGTCGTATTCATCGCGCGGAATGGTCTACGTCAATCTCCGGACTAACCGAAACCAGGTTGGAACTTGAATTATTGATATCACGATTTTAACATTTCAACCCGGACGGCTGAAATTATAATTACGATTCAGATTGCCGTCGCGACCCATTTTCGCACGATCTGATTAGAAAGAAGTCTCTTCTCGCGCAATAAAGATACGAACAAAATGCTAATGAACTGAAACGTGTCTTTCTTTCGCGCATTCAACTTCATTGATCTTGTTGTTGGTTTTTGAAATTAATCAACTTGATTAAGATAAGTAACGCTGCCGCGTATTACGATGATAATAAATAGAGGATAGGATAATGACTGGCTAATTATATCAATTCAATTTTAAAACACCGTGTACGGTGATAAACAACGAAAAATAGTTAACTGGATATTTGTATTTTGACTGAGTTGTTTCGTATGAAAAATATGGATACTTGGATGGAAGTAGTTTGTATCCAGTTATTGATTTCTTTCATTTTTTTCCTGCAAAATTTATCTACAGTTTTACTGAGAGACAACCATAAGGATTGAATTTCCTCAAAAAAAAAAAAAAATAGTAATATTAATAATTATTTATGATTGCACTATTGTCTTATCTCATTCACTTAATTCTCGTAACCTGCACATTCATCAAAATAAAATTTAATTCCAAACTTATATATTAAAATTACTAATCACGAAGCATAATCAACAAAATTAAATATTTATCATTACACGCTCGGAAAAAATTAATTAACCGGCACAACCAAGATTTCAATCGAACGCACATTCAAGGCAAAACTCGCCAACCATCATAACCGAACGTTTCCAATTGTTACAATTATATCAATACGACACATTGATTCGGCAAAATCATTCTCCGGGCTATTCATTACCGAATTCTGGTCGTTCCATTATACCGACAAGTACATAAATTGATTACAATGTTAGCCAAGATAACCGAATCTACATACAACGCTACTAAACTTCAATAATTATTACTGAAAAATTATGCAATGGTAGCTAGAAATTCATCGGGGCTCGTAAAAGCCGATTTTATCGGATCTTCAACTGTTAATGGTTACAGGAATAATTTTTTTTCCGTTAACAAGGCATTCGACGAGTCTCGTTACGCGCATTCATAAACGCTATAATAAGGCGTCGTAAATTATCGCGCGGGCATAAAAGCACAATAAATGAACCGTCATGTGACAGAAGCTTCATTGAGCGCGCAAACACGTGAAACATTCGGCCCGATAATTCGATGCCTCTCCCCGCAACTGGGTAGGTGAGCACAATGTGCGCGCCGATTCGGTACCAAGTGCGCGTACGTAACGACGCGGCGAAGGTACACTTGGGGGCACACGGCTTAGTGTTCCTATAATGGGTATGCAAGCAGCAAAGCAGGTTCCATTCATTCATGTCGAGAGCGCACTAGTGGCCTACCATTTACAATTTTCCATTTACCATCTACCATCCTCCTTCTCGTGCACGTGCTGTCTGTCGCTCGCTGTTTCTTATTCTCGTGAGAAAGGAGACCTTGCGCGGCATACTTATATGCAAACGATGCGAAGCCGTTGTCGGCGTGACCTTGTGACGCGCGGCTCGCAGCCTCCTCCGTTTCGTCGCCGCTCGCGGACACTTTTGATCCGATCGCGAAAAGGTCGACGCGGATCGAGACAATCGGCCGTTTCATTCATTCGTTCGTTTGGTTCAATACCGTCCATTGTTTCGCGGCTCTCTGGCAATTGGAGAAAGTGCCACGCTAGACACGAGCTTTGCGTTTATTAACAAATTAAAATCTTTTTCAATCTTGCCATTTTTTTTTTTTTTTCGTTTATCATCATTGATAGTCAGTCTATTGGTGCGTTAGAAAGGTGTAATAAATTTTTTATTAATTTCGAAATTCATTTTGTTTAGTATTCCGTTGGTGAAGATTATTTTAATATTGCAATTGGACGAGGAAAACAATATAAGATTTATAACTTAAATCGTTTAAAGATATTCGGTTAAAAGAACCAAATTTTTTGTTATTACACCCAGAAAAAAGAATAGTAATATTAATCCTCTATTCTAGTTATCATGAAAATTAACCAGATGACTTTTTTCTCAGTGTACAATCAAACATTTGTTTCCATTCAAAAGGAATGATAAGCCAGCAATAAACAAAATATGGCCAAATGCCAAATTAAATTGTACTAAGATTGGATGTAAACATAAACTAATATGGACTTTATATAACAATCGAAATATTAATTAATTCCCATATGTTATTTTTAACTTCAACTCGCATAATTTATCACACACTTTAACTATTAACTTAATTAATAAAACTGTTAAAAGTAGAGCTACGTCAGCTGCTGTTTTATTTGCTTTTCATTACCATATGTGTTTAAGAAACTTAACAGTACAATGTAAACTCTTACTTATGCACATAGCTATATTAAAATGTGTTACGTCAACGCCTTTAAATCCGCAAGATCGACTTCCTTTGTTTACTTTGGATAATTACCAAATTTAATGCACAATTGAAATTGTACCAACCTCAAAACTCTACATTATTTCAAATAAACTCCCTCAAAGCAACGTCATTATTGCAAAGACCTTTGAACAAGCCTTAAGACACTTTTTCAAATAACCCCACCACCGCCATTATCAAGCGAAATAAAATTTTCGTCGTGATAAATCGTTCGCAAACAATTTGTCTTATTTTTTCGAGGAAAATCGAAGACATATCGCGGAAGGAATACCGTTTTTAACGTATGCAAATGATGTCACGCGGCATAATCCGAGAAAAATCCCGCTGCGTCAATATGTATAAATCCGCGGAGCGTGGTATTGTTTGTAAAAGGAAAAAAAGAAACAATGATTTATTCCGTAATATTTCTTTCAATTTTTTTATCGGGGATTAACGATCGGCGTTGTTGTTGGTCCCGGATTTGCTCCACAGAGTGCCGATTTCGCGTGCGTTTCAGGGCCCCGGCAAGTGACGTAACGCAGGCTCGGCGTTAAATTAACAATCCGATTAATTATTGATAATGCCGCGCGTTATTGATTAACGATGCGTGTGCATTAATCGCCGATTGGATACGATCGATGGAAAAAAAAAAGGAAAAGAAATATAATTGCTCCGAAAAAATTTATCCTCGCCTCGTTGCGCGATCGCAAACACAACTCACGGTAGGTTTGCGCAAAAAGGAGGGAGAAAAAAAAGGAAAAGAGAAAAAAAAGGACTCGCTATAACAATTCACGTTTAGCTACCGGAACAATACTCTTATTGACTTCAAAGACAATTTTACTAACAGCGAATTGACTTTTGTTCGGCCGAGCGGAACATGCTGTCGCATTTAAATTAAGTATAAGACGCTGTTGGGCCCGCATTCCCCGGCCCCGACGATCATCGGTCCGAAAAGTACAAATGTGAGCAAACCGCAATATATCGTTTGAAGAGGAACATTTGAATGTATTACTTTGTCAAGTTGAGCTGGTAGTTTTGCAGGCGATAACAAAAAAAAAAAAAAAAAAGAAAAAAGGAAAAAAGACTCCAACGATGGGGTTTTGCTTCTAAACCAGCCGAGTCTTCGAAAACAGGATTTTAAAATTGCCTGAAAGATGAGATAAAGAAATGCTACAAAGTTGTCGTTGCTTAATTGAATAAAGTTTTTGCAGTTTGTTTGAGTTTAATCGGAAAAAAAGGAGGGGGGAGACGGGCAAAAACGGACGACAAAAAGGGAGCGAAGATATGCCTCTCTCTGTCGAAATTTATAGTAACTTCTCGGACGCGCGAACAGTTTTTTCCCTTGTTACGGCGAAGGAAAACAGTCGGGAACAATGAGCGTGGATTTTCATAACTCCGGTCACATCTCCCGGCGAATTAAATAATTCAATGGACCGACTCATTATAAGGAGAAGCGCGACAAAGAAGGGAACGGGCGTAGCGCGCAAAGCGCTTGAAAAAGGGGAGGAACGCTCGGGCGCTGTTACGCACGCCCGGAGGTGATTCGATGCGTTACATTGCTCGTTTTAGAGTGCTCTGCGTTTGTGCAGTTACTATACTTACATATACGGCATTGCCGAGACCGCGCGCGATAAATAATTCCCGGAGAAAAACGCCTCGCGCGTTTCCGATCGACTCTTTTTACTTTCTCCCGTACGAGACTCAAATCGCGAGGAATCAACGATCCTCGAATAATTGTCCGCGGACAGGAATTCTCCGGACACGATACCGAGTGGTCTCACGCAACCAATCGTTACGTTATGTATTTCGAATGAAACAATTAAGCCGGCAAAAAGACGGGTAACGTTATACGGGGACATTTTTCAATCATGAAAAACCGTCATAGTTCACATAAACGTCCTCGTCGAACGCAATATTCCGTTTCGCAATCGCATGCTTTACGTATCGCAATATGTAAAAACAATTCGGTGCGTTGCCTTTGTAAATAAAATTTTATTAATTACAGTTAATTGAGTACCCATGTAGAAAAACCAACGGTCTCCCGTTGGTAACGAACGGGCCACGCTTGGCACGATGGTCACTGCCGACGGTAAAATTCAAGCTTGGCCCAACGCTAGGCCGACCGTTGGCTAACCATTGGGCCATGGTTGGCCCAAGCGATATATTTTCGTCGATTTATACACTCAGAAAAAAAATATAATTTCGTTAAGAAACCTGTACCAAGAAAATGTTCTTATTAAAACTAACAGCAAATCTATTAAAACTAAGAATATTCAGTTATCATCTGTTGAATATTCTTAAACTAAAACTATTTTATTCTTTTCTCTAAAATAAATCCATTTAATATAAATGGAAATAATTCTTTATATATATATATGTTTTCTAAGAATAATTTATTTTTATTATAAATAGAATTTCGCTTTGTCCATATAATGAATGGAAATCCTATTTAATATAAGAATATTCTATTAATCTTAAATAAAAATTTTTGTGAGTGTATAATATACATCAAAACCAATTGTGTTCCAATTTTGGCACAATCATTAGTCCATGATTAGTTCAAGACATGAATTAATTTTTGCACTGCAGATTACATGTAATAATAAATTAAAATAATTTTTTTTAAAAAAACGTTTATCTATTTGTGAAATCGGATTCGTAGTTGTTTTTAACAGTTTTTTTATAAATCCAATAGCATTTAGTTGACGATTAAAAGCACGATCAAAATTGCATTTTCTGCTTTTTAAACATTCGGCAGCGACAAAAACTAAGTTAACAATACAGATTTTACAACTAATAATAGAGACGATATTGCAACTAAATTAACCTTTGTCCATTAAGCTAATTGTCTAACCGACGGTTGGCAGCCAATACTGGGCCAGACCTGGGCCGACCGTCTAGCCGACGGTTGGTGCAACCATTGGGCCACGTGATATTGGTGTTTCATACCGACGGTCAACCGACCGTCGCAGCCGACGGTAAGCCAACGGTTGCCAAGCGTGGGCCAGTACTGGGCCGTTTGTCAATTTCTACATGGG
>JABFPN010001231.1:0-31465 GCA_022817305.1 Leptoteleia sp. ZL-2020
TGTGCTACACATAATTAAAAATATATATATATATATATATATATATACGTAAATATGTTATATTAAATACATATATATATATATATATATATATATATATATACATATATATATGTAAGTGCCTGTACAACGTTGCGTGTGTGCGAATTATTATAAGTACTTTCTAGTATATGCAGTCGAATTTGTGCTTATTTTTTAACGGAGTATAAGGCAAAGGCATATTTATTCTCTAACAACTTCTTTGAATATCAAAAAAGTTTTCCTTGTCTTCTCAACTATTTTGCTTTCTCTTAGATTTTCTCAAAACTCTACTATTTAACCTAACTTTACTGAGTTTTAAATGTTGGAATAATACAAATTGCTCAAAATGATCATTAAGGGTAAAATTAAATTAAAAAGTAATAAAATAACATTTTCTTTGCTAAATTAAAGAGATATTTTAATACAATTTAATTATCGTAACAAATTATTAAAACACTTGCTTGTGACAAATTTGCATAATCCATTATATTAAAATTTTTATCGCTAATGATTAATTGTAATTGAAGGTCATTTTAATTTTAATAAAACAGTTGGTCGTAGTAGCATAGAAAGTTTTTCACCGACAATTGCAGTTTAAAAAGATTGTATAAAAAGGTAGTAGGATACTTATGAAAGTGGCTGAACATGTACCTGATATGTGTGAAATGTGTTCCAAAACACATGTAAATCATTTTTGAACAATACGGAATAAGCAGCTTGTTTTGATTATGCAACTTGGAACACAGGTTACATGTATCAAATACATGCATCAGTTACCTTCGCGAATACCCATAGTTAACGTTGCTTTCATGCAAAGCACCAATTAATACTGTTCCATTTCAATTTCTCCTATTCGACGAGGAGTTTGGTATTACAAATACACAGTATTGCTATGGGACTTCATGAAACTTAAATGTAACTGACTAAATTACATTAGAATATTGCTTTATTCCGTTTGTAAATAGAAAAAGACCAACTGTCGTCTTTTACTATTTTTCAATGAAGATATGTGTCACAGATGTAGAGTTCTAATTCTTTTGTTACTTTTTAAAATATGTTCCCAATAATATATATTTACTTTTCCTATGAGATTACATCCCTTGTCTTAAATTGTTGAATCTATATAAAAAAGAAGCCGACTTTATTTTTGGTGAAATAATGTATAAATGAAGACATACATGAACAGTATTTTAAAATTAAGCAAACTGTTGGAGAAATTTGCGCATTATTTTTAAAATATAAGTCAGTTCAGTTCCTAGATACTTAATGTCAGTTATTATTACAATTTTTATTTAAGATAAAAAACAATTTCTTGAAAGAAATTTCTAAAGGTATCCAAAATATAACTGTTGTGAAGTTTTACTCTCTATTTTACTTTCTATATATGATTGAATAGTGAATCAATGTTGATACGACCTTAATCAATTGCTAATAGTTTTATATTTGACAAAATTATTCATGATAATATATTTTTCATGAATAATATATTTGACAGAATTATTCATTTAATAATTTAAATAAGAAATAATTATATTTAATTACGTAAAAATTATGTAAACTTAGTATTTGGCTGTTTAAACAATATCTTTTTATAATTTGGAAATAATGCCAACTTTTTTTTACACAGATTCAACTTTAATTTTTTAATGCTAATATATTTTTGCACTGAAAAAAATTAATAAACAAAAAGTACTCTTCTGATTTCTGGTTTTTAAATTATTATTTTAAAATCAGACAAAATTTATTTGAATTAATATATCTTAATAAATTTAATAAGGTTTTTGTGGTTTTACCAACTGTACTTTAGATGAGAAACTTAAAATTTAATAATATTATAAAAACAAAAATACCTCTATAAAAATATACATTTTTATTGACTTTGTGTTCAGTTGACAGAGCTCAACTGAACTAATCGAAATAATTAGTTATTGCATATTTTACCTCCATTTTTAAGGATTTTAATTGAAAAAGTTTTTCTCTTTAAAGCCTTTTGCAGTTTGCGAATATTAATTTATTGAATAAAATCTTCAATTAATGGTGTAAATTTCTTAAACAAAGTAATAGTTCACGTTCTAAGTACCAGTTGAAAATAAACATTCTAAAGCTTTAAAATAAGTTTTTACTTCAACGTCGATCCATCGGACAGTTAAAATATCGAATCGAATATTACTTTCGTTCATTAAACCAATGTACGTCTAAATCTACTCAAAAATTTATTCTAAACTAAATAAACAGTTATTCTTTTCTACGATTGAAAGAACTATTAAGCCTGGCCTCAATTACATACTTATATATATACATGTCTAATTGTAACAAATTCCAGATATACGAAGAATATCTTAGTATATAATAGTAAAAGTATTTAACTTAATTGTTTGTTCATATTTTGATTAAGAAATTCGATTACACATCTCTGAATTTGAAACGTAGCATGGCTAATTGAGTACGTTTCTTGTACGATCACGAATAATGGCAAATAAATGAAAGAAGTGAAAAATCAGATACATCAAAAAACTCTTTCATACGTCACAGAGTTGCGGGATCGAAACCTAAGTACTTTCAATATACATATATTCAGTGCAAATGTATAAAATACATTAAGTTTCTTCTCAATAGTGCAATGACACTAAGAAAAAGAATATCCGATTAATTTTCGTGACAACTGGAATTCTGATTGATATTCACCAAAATGTTGGTTATTTCAAACAAAAATTAGGTAACTAAACGAAGAAGAACGAGCTGATAAAAATTACTAACATGTTAGTAACGTGGTCATACATGGGGAGAAATATCATGTATCAAAAACAATTACCTACAATTTTCATATTAGCTATTTCATGTTAAAAGAATATTAGTTTTGAGTTTAGATAATACTAATGTCATGTTTACTTAAGAACGTGTCAAAGTACTATATCCACATTACTGACACATTGGTAATTTTTATTACATCTCCGATGTCTGTGTATATATTAAAAATTTGCAATTATCACGAAAATTAATTAAACGTGCAGTTAATATTATTAATCTTTCTTCTGAGTGTATAACGCCTTAAGTAGTGACAATGGAAATGAATTGGAATTTGATGTTCTTCACATTTTCTTGGCAGTAATACGGATGTCAACTTGGCAATTTATTTAATTAGTGCGAAAAATCGAACTCTTTGAAGCTAATTTCTTTTTGTGTATTAGGTATTTTTAAAGCTACTTATGATCCTATTCCAAAATATGAATAATTAATTTGTTTAAATTTTGTTCTTTTCCTTTTTTTTAAAAAGAATATAAAAATTCATCTTCGTAATGTATTTAAAAATAATTTGCATTATGGAGTCAATATTACAAACATTGATATCTCTATTTTTGGATTAGGACCATTCATATACCATTGATTACGTAATTAAAATCATGATAAAAAATATTTTTTATATAAAAATAAGTTGATAAATTGTACACGTTATGTCTTATTAGAAAAATAAAGGAAAATAAAAAACGTCCATAACAAATGTTTTTTACATCTAGATTTCCAAATGAAACGTTGGAAATGATGTCCTTCTTAGGCTAATTCGAGGAAACAAGTTGTCTTTTAAACTACAATTAAATAAGTAATCGTCGTTGGCTACGTAATTTGGAGGTTTTTTCAAGTCTAGTACTATTAGTAGATTTGTGTAAAAAATAACATTGTATCAAATCGTTCGCAGTATTACACGGAAAAAAAATAAAGTCGTTAATTTGGTAAATTAACCATGTTGTGACAAAATATAATAAATAGTATTAACGTGCTGATATACTATCGTTACCGTTGCTTATTTTAATTTTTTTCCGTGTTAAATAACAACATTAAATTTATGTACAAAATAATGATTACACCATTCACTCATCAAACATTACTGTAAATAAAGCTTTCGATCATCACAGAATCGTAAAGCACACTTTAAAAACGGCCTACTTGGAGCAATTGCAATCCACTTGCATCAAGATAAAATTTAATTTAAAATTGATTTAGAGCAAAGCAGGACATTTATTATAGGGATATTTTAAAAAGTAATGCGATTATACAGAAAGTTTCACCGAGAAACTAACCGTTTTTTTTTAATTTATTCAAATAAACCGTTTTAAGTGTGCTCACGCGAAAATCCATAGAATATACAACATGGTGACAACATTATTTAGTTAATTTGAAATAACTAAAATTACAACCCTAAAATAATGATTTTTATTTCTATTGACAGCACAAAATTGTAATTTCTCCACTTAAGAAGTAGAACTGTTTCGGATTTCAATGCATGGCTTGGACCTATGAGTTTGTAAGTTTTTTTTACATCAATCTACGATTATAACGTTGCCGCGATGTTGTACTTTTTCACAGGAGAATACGCAGCTAGTGCGATTTAAACGAACGGAAAAATTCGGCGTTAACAATTGCTTACGACAACAGAGACGGCCTGCCGCCTTTTGATGAAGGGTAAGAAGCCCCAAAGTAGGGCTCCGCAGGATAAGATCACTCCGAGTATCGTGAAGATGGGCCCGTAACTGCCGATCTGTTCATAAATGAGACCGCAGATCGGCGGTCCAATCAACTGAATGATACCGTTCACAAAGAGGGAAATGCCGTAGGAAGACGTGAGCTTTTCCTGGCCCAGCATGTCCGCCATAATGACCGTGGTGATGCCTACGTAGACACCGGAAGCGAGTCCGAAGATCCCGCAGTAGACGGCTAGCGTGATGTAACTTGTTGTGAAGGGTAAAATACTTAAAGATACACCGGATAGGAACAGTCCACCGATGAAGTACCAATGTTTCGGAATAATGTTCAAGTCGGACATCGAAGATCCGCCAATTCTGCCGACTAAATCTAACACTGATACGACTGAAAGCAAGAGCGAAGCTGAGTCCTTGCTGAAATTCAATGAGATGGCGTAGGCGGGAAGAAGAATGACGAAATTTGTGTAACTGACGGCGTTTGTTGAATTTGAAATGAGGATTATGAGGTAGAGTGGGTCTCTGAGCAGGCTGATGTCGAAGAACCTGAAACAGATTAAAATTTAAATGCGTTAGTTTTTCTCATTTAAATTAACGGCACTTTTGCAGATTATGACATTTTGTTTTGTAATACGTTTTTTGCAAATAATAATTGTCACTCTGAGTTTTAATTAGGTTTCAAAACAGGTCTATGCATTTGTAAAAAATATATTATATGTTTGGAAAGACTTCCGAATTAGAAGTATTAATAGACAGACACTTATATTGTTATCTTATGTACCCTACATCATAAGGTTTCAGATCCACAGTAAGGTCTTTAATATGATCTAATATTTGCTATCTGTAATGAATTTAAAATGTATTTATTGTTTTATTAGAGTACACGTGGGATTTCATTCTTTTGCATCCAATACTTGGCCATGTGTTCGAAACGAAAACATATTTTATATAAATATTTCTTTCGCCTTACCAGGATAATTGGAAAACTGACAATACTCACCTATTTTTCGATTCTTTTTCTGGCGATTTGCGGAAAGTACTGGAAATCGCAGTTAGCGTCAAGTTCGTTGATTCCTTCGCTGGTATAATCGACAATGTGCTTCCGTGAAATGGCGTGGACACGTAATTCAAAGATTTCATGTTGTTGGAATTGTTGTTTTTAACTCGGAACGAGTTCCTGCGCTCTCTTCTTCCCTCAGGCATGTTGTACAAGGTTGGTGTGCTGTGCATTTGGCCCGATATTTCTCGGCCGCTACCCGTGACGGAAACTTTATGCGTTCGCCACTGCATGGCGTGATTCTTATAATTTTGCAGAGCTATACTCGAGGCACTTTTCGGTAATCCCGAATTCATGGTTGTGTCTTCGACGTTGGTCGAATTGTTGTAATTATTATTAGCGATCGGTGTTTTTGATATGGTAGAGATTGTTGGCGCAGGTACATCCTCATCGTCTTTCTGAGAATCCGTCGTCGACGGATCTCTTTCAATTTTACGCCGAATCATATGTTTCTCTACTGGTTCATATAATAAAGCACTGGCCCACACGTTTAGTGTCACTGCACCCATAATTAGTACAGCACCTCTAAGGAACAAATGAACAATGTTTATTAGTTATGAAAATGGTACAATTTATTAGATAAAAGATATAATTTATAAGATAGATTATTAGATTAAAAAGTCATTTTGTTATATTAGATTATAAAAACTTGAAAATAACAACTTCTTTTAAAATATATGTTAAATATTGTAAGTAAACAAACTGTGTCCTTTATGATACAGCATCCATTAGCATAATTAAATATTTCTGTATTACTCGTAACATTCCTGACTTATTTTTGAGATATCATATATACTATCAAACAATTTATGTCATTAAAATTTGAATTTTATGACATCGCGATGATATAAAATATTTATGTTCCTTCGTTCAGATTGGTAGTAGTATATTTACCTGTAACCATAAACTTGCAATAATAGCCCTAAAATTGGAGGTAGAATTATAGAACCCATAGCACTGCCTGAAATGCAAAGTCCATTGGCGATGCCTTTATATTTATTAAAGTAAGATGTAACTATGTACACGGTTGGTGGGAAAGACAGACCAGCGCCAGCTCCAACCAGTATCCCATAGCTGAAAAACAAACATTTTATCAGCACCACTATAATAAATTACTTTTCATAAAACCAAAGAGATAGAAATATTAATAAATCAGATTCTTTGGCGATAGTTTTGATCAAATTTTGATCAAATCTTCTAAAAATTGTTCTTTAACAAATTCTTTATAGGATACTCTGATTAAAAATTCAACTTCTTATTAAAGGGAACTAAGCTACCTCAGAAGAACCTGATAAAGTTAAATAGTAATAGGTCTAAAAAGATTTATTCTAGTGTTTATATAAAATAAAAATTACCTGACACATAAGAATCCAACTGATGTAGCAAAGTAACTTGACATCATACCTACTGCAGCAAACGTACCACCAATTAAAGTAACTGTCCGATAAGAATATTTAACTGATAAAATACTGGAAAGAGGACCTGCAAGGAAATACAATTGTTATTATATTTATGAAATTATATAAATTTACTTGTTACTTGAATTTAATATATTAGTATTGGCAAATAGAGTATTGTAAAGTGGAGAGGGGTGTTGATAATATGGAATAAATTTCCATGATTGTTTTCAAATCAAACATGCAAATTCCTAATTAAAAATTTGTAATTGAAATTTTGAGTTCAAAACGTGCAAATCCGATCGTTTGCTTATCAGCTTCTATATCGACTGATTATTTACGCTGGAATTCATGTTCAAAGTCGTCCGCAAAAACTTAAACGAACTACAGTTAAAATAAAATAAACAATTGTGTTTCAACCATTATATTTTTTCATTATAAATGTTGAAATGATGCAAGGAAAAGTAAAATTAAATTATTAGATTTTTAATAAATGTTATACAAACAGTAACTAAAAAACGTATTTAAATTAACATATTTGGTTATTTCAAACAAAAATTTTGGCCAGTTAAAAAAAAAGAAACAAATTTTTGGTTATTATAAACAAACATTTTTCTCCGTGCAGTCAAAGTAATTATCTATTTTCTTTTCTTTTTTAAGGCAAGAAATTTATCAGTAACTATATATACCCCTTACGTACCTAATGAACTGTATAAGAAGTAGCAAAGTGCTGGAATCCAAGCAGCTGCCGCTGGTGATGCCTCAAAAACTTCGAGGAACTCCACGAAAAGTACTCCAAATGATTTAACTGTTCCAGGAATCAAAAGATTCACCATAACGGCTGCTACGAGAACGAACCAACCCCAGCCTCCATCAGGTACAACTAATTCGTAGTTTTTGTCTTCTTCTTCCTCCTCTTTGGAAACTGCGACTAAAATATAATATATCAGGTTGTTGCAAATTATATATTAATCACTTTAAATAAAAACAAAAATAAACAAAACAAATCGAAATTCATTTCAAATCATGATTATTCTATATTAAATTTTTTAATTACACAAAAAAAAAAGAAATGTATACCATTGACATAATCATAAAGTCGCAGTTAAATAAAGAAAGTAATATACGCTGGAGAGTATGGTGCAAGTTGAGTGAGAAAAGTTGATTGGATAGAATGAAATTTGTCGATCATTAAATTGTGTTGGTTTTTTCCATAACACTATGAGGAAACTTCCACAAGGCATACTGCCTGGAATCCAAATTGATCAGTTGATACCAATCATTCGTTCGTAGAACCAGAATTGTATTTTATGTTATCATACGTACAGCTGCGATTATGGGTTCTATTATCATTTATGTCTGGAAAGTCTCAACGCGATAAAAACATTTGATTTATTTGCCGCGACGTAAACAGACTTTAATTTAATAAAACAAACATTCAAGCATTTTCATTCAAACGACAACATAAATAAATTAAGTTCACGTTATTGGTAATTTTTCCATGAAATAACTTCCAAACTGAGCGTTACAATTGAAGAACGGTATTTAATATTATTTGCAATTGTGTTTAATGTCGTTTCAGGATCTTTTATTTTTTTTCTTTCTTTGAAATTAATGTAGCTTTTCATTGCTTTTGTCAGTAAAGTATTGTAATCACGTTTCGAATAGAAATCATTCTGCATACAAAGGAACCATAAAGGTGGAACATTGAATGTGGAGTAAGGTCAGGATCAATGTTCAAAGTATGTTAGATGAGTGCATAGTAACAATCTCATGGTCAGACACGTGCAACACGTTAATTTAATGTTACTTTTTTCGTAAGAAGAAAAACTTCATAGGTCGCGCCAGATCTATATATTTATGACTGCGGTTAGACGCTTTAGACATTTCAGAACCGAATAAATTAAATTTGAGTTAGTTTTATCACTTGATGTTTTTATTATATTTAACATATTTTAATTAATGAGTAATATTTTCACAAAATTGAATCAGTCATAAAGAAGAAAACCCATAATGACATAATGAAAACAAGAATTCGTTAAAAAATATGTTTTTATATATGATCAATTAAATGAAGAAGAAAATAAATCACTTTTTTTTCATGTAAAATCATACATGGACCATATATTTTGACTGGGGAACTATAACTGCTAAACTAAATTGATAAATATTACAACTAATCCATGTAAAAATCAACATATATTATATAATTATTTATCTGGGTATACTTTAGTAATGATCTATAATTAATTACATTTAGTAAATAGGCCTAAGAAAATCCAATTACTTTCATTTATTAATATTAAACATTTCTTTTTCTCAGTGAAAATAAATAGATAAGCAAAAGAAACTGGACTACAATGTACAATGAAAAAAATAAAAATCTTGACAATCATGATTGACTTTTTGTTGTCTTTAATAAATTATTTCGAGCAAATTTAATCAAGTTTCATTCAAGAAAATGGGTTTAAAGATAATTGATTGTATTAAGCGGAGTTTCTTTTGCAAGCGAACGATTAGATGACATTGAACTTGCTCTTGGTAATAGTAGTAAAAGGAATGACTGAGCTTCTTGTTTGGCACGAGAAGTTATTGTTTTAACGCACTTCAGTGAAAGCAACTGATGAGCAATTATGTAATTTAATTATGCGATACGTATGTTATCGTATAGTTTATAAAACTCGAGAAGCAAATGGTTAAACGTAATCGTTGCGTGTTACTCACAAAAATTCCCTACTAAACTTACATCGCCCATACAATAAACATGTATTAGTCATATGGTATACGTGTATTGAAAATATAGTAAATATTTTGATGAACAAATATTGACAATATATTAATATAAATGTCGTGCAATTATATTTAATTTATATAAAATTAAGATCATAGTTTTCTAGGGAAATTGTGTAAAAATTGAATCAGAGATAACAAAATGAAAAATAAATTTAGCAAAGATTATGGTACTGAAAAATGAAGCCTTTGCAAAGTACAAAGTGTAAACAAACTTTGTTTTTGTTTTGTATTAACATCCATTTTTATATCTTTTGGGTGTAAATAGATAATAATATTGTTGTAATTTAATTAATTCAACCTTCCAAATATTTACAAACTTTGTTTCTTTAAATGTTCAATCTTAAAAACATTTCATTCTTCAATTCGTTAGTATTTTTTGTCTTTACAAAGAAAATATTTTACATTTAAATTATTATAATACAATGAGATAAAGTAAAATTATTTATTATCAATTTATTTTCGTTAGTTTCATCTAAGTTAAACAAAAAATAGTACAATTTTTGTTAGATTTAATTAAAAAAGAAATATAGAGAAAATCAAAATCCTAGTGGTATAATAGTACTTGTATAGTAGCATTTTTTTATAAATTATGCGTGTAATTTTAGATCTTTGAATATATATATGTGAACAACGCATAATAAAATTATACTTTATAAGACTACAATGAATAAGTTTAAATTTTAAATGAATTAAACGGCAGCTTTGTAATTCAATTTCGTGTGCAAAAAATTCATTATAATATGTGCATCTGC
Source organism: Leptoteleia sp. ZL-2020 (assembly GCA_022817305.1). NCBI lineage: Eukaryota > Metazoa > Arthropoda > Insecta > Hymenoptera > Scelionidae > Leptoteleia > Leptoteleia sp. ZL-2020. The sequence goes on from JABFPN010001231.1 coordinate 10,496, forward strand.
GCATGATGCAACGATCCTAGGCAGCAATTAACAGCAATTTATCGTTCAGTTATTTCGATTACTATTTATTGCGGCAAATTGTCGATTGATAATTAAGTAATTATCATTTTAACTTGTTGCGAAAATGTCTAAAGAATAGCTCTTTTCCTGTAAGCGTAATTGCAATGTATTTATTTTAATGTTAATTCAATTTCATTAATAATTAATTTAAATATAAATTAAATTTAACTCAAATAACACTGATTTATCAATTATACCCTGAAGATTTTTTAATATTTTTTTAATATACACCAAATTTACATAATATTATTTTTTTTCCTTCATGTAATTACAAGTATGGTCTAAAGATTTCAAGAATTCTTAAAATAAATTTACTTAGGAATGGTCCATGAATATGGAACAGAAATTTCCAAATACAAATTCTTAATAATTCCTAAAATTTCTTAACATTTCATAGCAATTCCCGGCTCTTGCTAAATTCCTAACGATTCTTAACAGTTTTTAGATTGATTAACATTCTTTGTGTATTTGTCATGAAAAAATGTTCGACAGAGAATCGAACTCTGTACTTCTACGTCCTTATTCCAAGGACTCTGATAAAAGTTAAACATATATGGTCCATATATCAACAATGTCATATAAGAAAATACGAAATTCATATATGGACATATATCTTTTTTCTTAATTATATTCCGCATATATGTTGATTTTTATATGACATAACATATATGTCAAATCAAAGTTCAATTCTTTGTCGTAATTTTTTTCCACCATATATCCAGGAATTCAATGGGTACGAACTATTTGCATATTTCAGGAAATGTTGAAAAAAAAACGTCAATTGTAATTAAACTTCAAATTATGATAAAAAATTGTTTCGTCCGTTAAATGGACTTACCATTGTTGCAGTTTCCATTGGCCTCGCGCTTCTTCTCATCCGCGTCATTTTGTGGAATAGGTGTGTATCCGCCAACAACAAATTTGTTGTTAATTCCGTTGTCTTGGTCGCGTTCGTTTGGCATTGTTACGTACGTTGTAAACGTTTAAAGACTAGAATTTGTATTGCAACGTAACAAACGCGCGTTGTATGAAACACAAAGAGTTGATAGCGGTCGACTCGATTTTAAATTAAACGTGGAAAAGTATCGCCGCACGAAGACTGCTTCCTACGTTTACAATATTCTTTCCGCCAAGACAAAGGATCTGCAACAAAGAATCATTTTCTATGTACTCATGTGCGGTAACTTTTTTTTATCTTCGCCATAATTCGAGTATGAGTAATGGACAAGTTTCGGATAAGACTGATCGACTAAGCGTGACTTTTCGTTTAAATAATATTAGGGAAATGTTGAAAATGGCCACGATAAGGTCTTAATTTGTCATTAATTATTTCGCAGCGTGCTAATGGACGCAGGACGTTAAGGAAAATAAGAGACTAATAATTTCATAAAGCAAGCAAAATGTATTGACGTGAAATTTGAATAGTCGAATAGGGTAAATACGATTAATCATGTGCATAGAAATGGAAAGCAGTTTCAGACAAACATGTGTAAATTACAATGCGAACTTGGTGAACTGTTTGCGTTGCATCATTTGTTTTATCTGCTTATTATGTTAGTTGAAACTAGTATCAAATAATTTGTTTTCAGTTTTGAATTGTTAACGTCACGTGTCTTAAAAATTGAACCTGATAAATTTTGTTGTCGCGTATTCTTTTTTATCTTTGCTATCTCAAAAGTGCTATTAAATAGTTGTTTGCCTTTTTCTTTGAAAATATAAGTTGTACCTGGATGGAATATTGTATTCCACGTGGATTCTACGTAGAGTACACATCTTCAGTCTTTTAAGAAATGCTTTAATTAATATTTCAATTACTTTTAGTTGAACCGTTGAATGTTAATATTGTTCAATTAATGTTGTTTTTGCAATTTAATGAGAATTTGCAATTATGGCGAACCTTATACCTTCACAAAAAGTGTAGGAAATAATGTCCGGAATGGCATTGGCGTATCGCTTTATGAATTACCCTCGTCAATAAGGCTTAGGTAAATTAGTCGAAATTATCTTCTTGTAGGAAGTTTTTGTTTCACTGTCCCTGTACCCAGGTAGTAATTTCCAACACGCTTTACTGCGTTTTGATCTGAATTGCTAAAATTGTTCCAAGCGACAATTATTGTTTTTCCTTTTCCCTATTTAACGATTGTTTAATTTATTCGAAACTGTTAATGATCGTTTTCTGACGTGGTTCGTTTGTTATAAAGGTGTAAGTTTCATTGCAATTGGAGATTTTCATCAGGATATATATATAATTAAAAAAATTGTAAATTAAAAGTTGTGAAACAGACTTGTTCTAATTGAAAGGATTCTTTTTTTTATTTGCTCAAATATTAAGTGGACTTACATCTAGCACTTAACGCTAACCGGATTCTAGTTGTTTCAAGTGGATCTCTTTTTGTTGCAACGCGACGCGCTGAGTTTTATTTTGACAAGTGCGTAATAAACAATAAATAAATAAGTGAAAAGAAAGAATAAATTTAAATGGAATCAAATAACATAAATATAATTGTACATAAATCTTTTATTCATTACATCTACCCAGCAGTCAAACACATGTTCAAGTTCATTCGACTCTTTTCGAGTCTGTCCAAATGATTCATCTTCTGGACTTGAAGTATAGTTCAATCAACTGCAGTATTTGTGAGCATCTTTTGAGAGACTTATTTTTGTTTGATTTGACTAATTTTCAGTATCTCGTTGAACTCGGATATCTCATTGAACTTAGAGAAATTAGATGTTAAATTAACAATTCATAGATAAATGTTGTTATGAATTGAAATATACGTTGTTGTAACAGCGGGTTTTTTCTTACAAAAGTACACTTGCGCATTTATTTTGCTTGGCTGCATATAATTTATATTTGTTATTATTTGTCTTTTGTATAAATTGTTTATTGGGGCTCTTGTTAATATCTGAAGCAGTTCGAGCCGGATCAATCGTTAAAAACATACACCCCCTTTCGACTTTACACTAAACGATAAATAGTAAGATCAGTTTGGTTTGAGCTAGATGTAATTAGAGACATGCGTGAATTTAATAGAACAGGTCATTATTTGTTTAAGAATGTAGTATATATATATATATATGTGTTGGTGTGTATATCTGTGTATAAAATGTGTACATTGCTGTGTGATATTGGAATAATTATTATAAATTAACAATAAAATTAAATAATAGTCTTTTAAAAGATTAAAAACAAAATTTTTTGCCTTTGTTTTAATTTGATTTTAATTGAAAACATGTTCTAGAGTTCCAAAAAAATTTGAAAAATGCTGCACATTCTTAATAGTGTTCTTACATAGTTTTTCAGACGTTTTTTTATCGAATGCAATTCGTTTTTTCTACAAGGGTGATTAATATGAAAGTAAAAACGCGTGAGTTATATTTATAAATAAATTCAGTTGCACTGATAAATATTAAAATATAATATGTAACCCAACAATCCACTCAAGTGAAGAACTGAGTTTCACTAAAAATGATCATTAACAAAATTATGGATCTTTATAAAATTACCAGTCCGAAAGTATAATTTATGATATATTTTTGTTCGCAGTGTAATATGAAATGTCATGTTATTCCAATGTTACACTAATGTTTCTTCAATGTTACTCTAACACGCACACCCACTGATGGTCCAAATATATCTGCAGAAAGCAAATATCGTCCATAAAAACTAAAAAGTCACTAACATTATTGCAGTAACAACATTGAAACTAAAAAGTCACTAACATTATTGCAGTAACAACATTGAGCCACACCGAAAACTTAACACTTGATACGTCGTTGAAACAAGAATAATGTAAGTACGTACAGTATGATCGATGTTTGACAGAAAAATGCGGAAACGTCAGCGGTGTCTTCTTCGCCAGCAGTCGCGTCGGCGGAACACATGGATCCAAATGTACTCCCGCCACGCGCGTTCGCCTTAACTTCCGGTCCACCTCCTAGCTGCTGGCTCCCGGCTCCCCGTGCGAACAAATTCCGTGATTCGAACATAGACGGTCCACGGGAGCATAACGTGAAGCCCGGCCAATATCTGAAAGAGAAATTGAACAAAAGACTGGTAACGATTGGCCAACTCGGTCAGCGTTATCGCCCTAACGAGCGTCATTTAAACAGTTAAATTTCTTTCTGCGATTGACGTCACGGCTGCACGCTACTCATTCATCTTTTTTTTTTTTTGGCGAACAAACAAGTTTACAGTCAGAATTTAGGTAAACAAAAGTCAAAACGTTTGAGTCATTTGATTATTTTTCATCAAGCCAAAGGGAAACAAACACGCTCTCTTCATTATTCAAGTGAGAAATATTTGGATTTGTACCTTATCATCATCTCTCTTAATCTAATCAAATATTACGATTAAATTGCAAAAATGATCTAAGGCGATTTGTATGTTTCGTTAGTTACGGCAAATGTTTTTTTTTCTTTTTCTCCTGTTTCTTCTTTACGAATCCTTAATAAAAATGAAACATACGTGGTCCATATGTGTTTTAACAATTTCATATAAGAAAATAAAAAATATATGTAACAATATGTTTTTTATTAATCCATACATGACCATATATGGCTTCAATTATTTACTTGAATTCAATCATTATCATATATCATCCATATATGGCCATGTAAAGCGAAGAAAGAACATATAAGTTCTTATGTGAATATTTTATTTTCTTATATGAAAAACATATATGGATCACATATGAATTTCTTATTTTCTTATTTGAAATTGTTAAAACATATATGGACCATGTATGCTTCACTTTTATTAGGGTTATTTGTAAATTCTTATTACAATCAGTAACTATTTCAATAGTAATATTTTTTTTAGGGAGCAAATCAAAGCGTTCGGCTGAATTCGAGTTGACAACTTTGATGTATTGATTTTTAGAAAGGCACGATTTCTTGTCGTGTGATTATTGTTAAGTTACAATTGCGATACTGAATGATTTATTGGCTTTATAATGTTTGCATTGAGACTAATGGTTCAGATTCCATACACGTATTATGGTATTAAATAATAGCAATCAGATTAAAATCCTACTGGACTGATTAATTCGCTTGAATTGGAGCAATATTTGACATTCCATTTTTCTGATAATGTAATCAAACTGTTATATCATTTAGCACATAGTCGTGTTAAATAATTTTGCAGGCAAGTTGATAAAACTTAAAAAGTGAAAGAAACGATTTAAAAGTCGAAAGAAATTGATCGTAAAAGTATAACGATACGAAAGTTTAATTGTCGGGAAAAAAACTGGATGTAGATAAAAAAAATATAAGTAGATGACATAACGGACAATTTTTTTTTTTTTTTCACTCGCGATAAGCCAATACAATTTGAAGTTTTTCAGGTCAATTTTAATATTTCATTACATCATTATAAAATTGTTCGTTTATATTATTATCTTAAATACCCTTATAAGAATTTAACGCAATTTATTACTCTTTTTATCACAACTATTTATTCATTTTTATTACAATTTTATATCATTATAAAATTCTTCGTTTATATTATTCTCTTAAATATCATTGTGATAATTGAATTAAAATTTTAAGTAGTTATATCAATTTGAATAACATTAAATGATTTTTTTATTAATTTCTGTTATCAAAACTATTTAACAATTTTTATGCTTATAAAGGTGTACCTGTATTCCCTTATTTTTCCATTACTTATATTTGAAAATGGGATTTAAGTATTCCGGAGAGTTCAGGTGATAAGCCTATTCAAACAAGCATTGTTTAATAATGAGATTGCGTGAATCATCGAGGGAACCTAAGGTAATTTATTCCACCAGGACTTTTACAGTTCAAAATTCCGTTCACTTTTCATTCGCTTTCACTGCCAAATCTATTACAAAGCGACTTTCTTAGTCTACGATAAAACAAATATTGTTTTTTCCCTCTGTTTTTTTTAATTTACTAAAATTTTTTTAACCCAATAAAAAGTTAAATTAAAATCACAAATTTCGTTATACTTTTTTTTAAGAAGAATAAATTTTCCTTTGACATAATTTCTAATTAATTTTGTTTAAACTTTGCCATTTGAAAATAATATATTTTAAATGCGTTTTTATAAGTTTCGAAGTATTTTATAATAGGGCATTATCACGAGCTATCTGTCATGTTGTAAAACATTTCGTTTAACGCAACAAAGATTATTAATACATTTTGATACCGCGACCTCTTTTTTCCAACGCGACGTTTTCTTATGGAATTCACCTTTGTCAGTTGTTGCTCACCTTTTGCTTTACTTTTTGCAGTTTGTTCAATTATAAAAATAATTCCCCGCAATCTGATTACGCGTGACTCGTGGGCACGTGACAACGAAAATATCACACTTGCCGTTGATGAATCGAAGTCAATTAGTTCATTAAATTTATTATGTAATTTATCAAAATTATTATCGATGGAATTTTTTTTAATTACTTCAAGGAAAAGCAAGTATTAACAAATAATGCTCCAATTGCGAACGTTATTAATTAGATTATATTCGAAATTATTCATTTTATAGAAGATTTTAGAATTATTTTATTAAGACAAGTATCTGAATATCCCACACAAAGAAAAGTGAGAATTAATAGACGACGAAAAACTATGAATCATTAGAAAAAATTCAATGGGTTGGAAGTTTAAAAGTTTAGAAATAGTATCAAAATGTTTGATTCAACTATAAATGCATTTCAGTACGAAACCAGTTATTTAACTTTTTCTCAAACTTTAAAGTTTCAGTAATGCATATTCTTGATCATTTTCAGGATCTTTGAGATTTTCACCAATGATATTCCTTGATTGTTTGTCCAAATAAATCAGAATAGTTTTTTTCACTTTCCTCGCTCGTGTAGTTTTTCTTTTCAATCTATTTAGAATCTTCTCGACCTTAAATTCCACTTCACATTTATTTACGTTTCCTAAATGTTTTCTCTGGAAGAATTTAAGCTTTTCATTTTCGTCGGTTTACCAGAATCATGAGAAGTAAGAAGTTTCAGTTTTCCCAAATGATATCATCAGAAATTCGTCGCAATGAATACACGTTTACAACTGGAAATGGGAATTTCCGGGCGTTGAAACGAAGAATATCGCAATTTCCCTCCTCGGTTGTCAATTTATCTTTTCTTCCGCACAAAGTGTTTCATATTGCAGTCTATTAAAATACCTACGACCAATCTCTTTACGCACAACGAGTACAGAAATAAATTTTCCATTGTTCTACCGCACGTCGAAAAGGTTCATTATCTATATCGTGAACAACTAGCGGATTTGACAAAACGTTTTGTTTCGTCGAAACGTCCCTTCAACAAGATAAATTGTTCAAACAGTGATTCAGATTATACAATCTGCAATGTAAAAATGGAAGAAGTAAAAAAATTACTTTTCGTTTCGAAACATTACATGTTATGGTTTGATATGGATTGCAAAATTTACATCTCAAAATAGTTGGACGGGGTGCGCTGAATTTCTCCAAAATTCATTTCACTTATACATTCATTATATCCGAAAATTATTTCATCTAACCTGCAATGTATCCAAATTTTATGTCGTAGAAACGCACCTTTTATCTAAACTTCAAAATGATCAAAGTGTCAAGTTATCCACCCATGTAAATATCAACATATATAATTAATTAATAACATAAAAACTTACCACAGTGTTTGATTCATCAAAACGAACCTTTCGTTTAAACATTAAATTATCAAAGCATTGAATTATGCAAATGCCATTTCATCCAACATTCATTTTATATTTGTTGGAGCATATTCACTCAGTTAATAAAGGAAGCACTTATACCAACAGAGTTGTCTGTCCTTTATTAATCGAGTGAATAGTTTGATCTCGGAAACGTCATAAGAATCTAGTATGCTCAAACAAATAAAATGAATGTTGGATAATTTGACGCTTTGACAATTTGACGTTTAGATGAAAGGCTCGTTTTGATGAGAAAGATGCTATGGCAAGTTCTAATGTTAGACAAAGGGAGTTTTACATGTTATGAATTTTGGATGAAATGACGTTTGGAATATTTGACGCTTCGGTACCACAGTTAAAATATCACAGGTTTTCATCAAGAAGAGTTTGGATGAAATGAATTTCCGATGAATTCAGTGCACCTCAGTCCATCTATCGTTCTGTTCGTAGTAACAGGAAGTCCGACCTGGCCGAGCCACCCCATCGAATACATAAATTGAATCCACGTGGGTTCCGCGCAAAACTCCTCGGATGGAGGATGAGGCTCTGTATGGAATCTACATGTATTCTGAGTGGATATCACAGGGGACTCGACACCCCGGGTTAGAGAATGCCACCGGGGTATCGGACATCCCTAACAAAGATTGACCGGGTAGTAACCGGGCATGCAATGATTCATCCAGCAGGGACCAGGAAGGGCGACCTCATCTTCCCAGGTCCTTGGCTGGCTAAAAACCATTACCGCCCGGTGAATTTTTACTAAGTACGCGAACTAGGGGCTGGAAAAAGGGTGGCCCCGAGCAGCGTCGCACTTTTGAACCCGTCTATCCAAATGGTGTTCACCTTTCGAATCGATTGGCGCGAATTTCCGTGCGCGGCTCTAATCGAAACGGGTCTCTCCGCGACTGACAGGGTCACAAGCTGCTGGCATGCGTAGAACGTCGCCTCGGTAAATGACCCATCAGCTGGCACCAACGTCGCATTCAACGTCTCTTCGCGTCTTCGACTGGCGATTCGCTGGCCGTCATCCTCGAGAGCGCGGCGCAAATGCCAGGCGGAATAGGCGCGCGGCTCCTCGCCACTACGAGGGCATCGAATTGGGGACGCGTCCACTCGTGCGGCCGGACACTCGCCTACCGCGAAAGCTCCGAGCGGCCCTCCCTGGCGCGCGCCTTCGCGCTCCTCAACGCAACGTCCCGCTGCGGGCACGGCGGACCACCGGGAACGCCAATGACGGCTCGTTGGCACTGCGTACGATACGGTGCGGCGCTTGGCTGCGTGTCGACGCTCTTCATGACGCGCGCGGCGACTGCCTCGATCAGCTGTGTCCGCCAAGCTGCGCGCTGTCAAAGCCGCCCGCCCCCCACTGGCCGCCCCACGACCGCCTCCGCAATCGAACGACACAATCGCGCGCCCGACGCGTCCACCGGACCTTTTGGCGTATTCGGAACTGATTTTCGGGAGATTTTCACATTCACGTTGTTCCTTTTCTTCACTTTTATCGATTTGTCATTAAATGTAAAAGAGAAGAGGCCAATTCGCGCGAGATGTTACCGTCACTTTCCGATTGTTCTATTGCCATGTCGGCCCGCGAGGCGTCGCGTAATCGGAAATGATTTTCAGAAAATATCAATCGATGTTTCGTTTCACTCTTTCGGGTTTGCGATAAGTGAAGAGGAAACGAGACAAATCCTCGCGAGGTATTGTAATGTCACAAACCGAATACGCGAGCACTCTCTCTGATGCGATCGTGTATTGTTTTTATTTTTGTTCCCTCGCACCCCCTCCCTCTAAGCGCAGTCCGTCCCTTTAAGAGAATTTAGGAACACAATTGATGGGCGAAATGATGTAATAGAATTTGGGAAGTTCACTTCGCGGTGAATGGAGTAAAAATACTTTTTGCCGTCCTTTTCGTATCGACTGATTGTTCAATGAAAGTGACATGTATTTTGTGTCTCTTGGACGCGCGAAACAAAGGAAAAGATTGTCGGCGGGTGACGCAGTTGTTTTATTAGATGAAAGAAAATTAGTGGCGAATAATGGACGATAGAATTTGCGATGGTATTGTCGAGTAAATGTTGATATTGGACAGTGTAATGGTTGACTTTGACAGGACTGTTGATATGATATTGAAATTTGACCTCAGGGAAACAAAGATCCCTATAAAAGTTATTATATGTATTATTATCCCTCAGTGTTTCAAAGTCTGTGATTTCTCAGATGGTTTGACTTATGGCATATTCGAGAGTGCATAATTTCATAAATTAAAACAGGACCCATTTATATGAACGCAATTGTTTGTCCTTTATTAATTTTTCTCAGTGTATTCTAGTAATAAATTACTGTTGATACGATGATGATAGTGTATTGAGGAAAAAAAAGGAGTGGTATTAATAATTTACTGGTTTTGACAACAAAACCGATGACATGTTGGAGAAATGACCTTTCCTTTTATGATGGATAGTAAACATTCGATATAACGCAGTTTTTTAGGAATACATTTTTCTATTGCCATTGTTAGTTTTAGTATTTTAAATATATTAAAATTTTCTATTTGTCAGTTTTAACTTGACGTATTATAACATTGGTATTTTACAAAATAAAATATAAAAATAAATTAAAGGAAAAAACATGTTTACTGTGGATGATATTTTACTAGACATAACAAAGGGTTTGATTTAAATAACGTTTTTTGTTTGTTTAAACTTTCTTCTTACTTGCTTGGTATGTTTAATGTACGTGTGGAATTTAAAAAAAGTATATTCATGATAAAAGTAAACAAACTCAACTCAAACAATATAAAATTTTGCTTACGAATTACCAAAAATTTAAGTGTCAATATACCTCAGTTTATTAAATTTTACAAAACTCTCCCATGATAAATAAGAAAAATATGTTTATTTTTGTATTTTTATTAAATACTTATATAGTACATAAATATAATAAATGAACTTTTCACTTGTATATACTTGAAAATATTTGATTTTTGATACATTTTAGTTATATGAAAAATATTTTTTGTTATTAGAAATATAATTTAGGAGTACTAACTAACGCTTATCTGTCTGTAGATAACAGAAATTGAAGTGTATTTTAACGTTACATGAAGAGAAATTTTCTCAATTTAAGCTGCACATAATATAAATTCAGTATTGTTATTTTCAATTAGGTAACATTATTACATATAACAATAGTAATTACTGTTCTAACGTCGTATTGTCTTTCTTATGTAACAGTGTGTCATTTTTACTTTATGTTATGTAATTAACATTTTTAAATTCACATTTACTTATATTAAATCTATTATTATTTCACTTTCTTTTATAAATGCACTCGGAAAGTTTGCATTTGGGAATATTGCTAATCTAATAATTTATTTTAACATTGTTATCATTACATTCTTGCTAACATTTCATGCAGTCTATTTACATATCTTTAAAACTACCAATGTCAAAAATAATTTTTGTTATTATTCAAATCATGTACACACATTGCAATTTACTTTATTAATTTCTTGATGTTTTACTCGTATAAATGTCCATTGTTAATTGCAACATGTTTTATTTGTTGCTTGCAGTCTGCTTTTTGACCATCTATAACTGTCAAAAATAATAATTAAACATAAAAACAAATAAGTAAATAAAATTATATACAAATGAATGCATCAATGTATCAGTTGAGCAGACTTCTGTATTAATATTTAAAATATTTAAACAATTATAACTGTTCATAATGGACTTGAATGCATATAAATGCACTGTGTTGGATATTTAACTATATTACCTGTCGTTTTAGGATTTACTTTCACTTATATTGTAATATACAACTTTGCTGTTTATTTTTCTAAAATCATTAGTTTTACATATACTTAAACGCATATATATTGTTTTGCACAATTTTCTACATAGGATTAGCATTTATTATTCGATCATGTTACCTTACTATAACAGCAATTTCCATTTTAATGAAATCTTTTTGGTAATTCAATTTTGCAAAACAATTTTTATTAATAACAAACAGAAAAAGGACATTACATACTGTACAGAGAAGGTGTCACTTTATTTTGTTTTTCATGAAATTTAAAACTTTATTATCTGCCATTACTCTCATAATTGCATAAACACAAATTACAGATAAATGTCAACACGTAATTATATCAGTTCTTTCATTGCTCAAGTACGTATTATAAAAGTAGGAAATAAACGAACTGTATAATAAGCAATGAAACTACAATTATTTAAAAGTGCAAATTAAAAATAATATAGAACAGTACCATATTAAACATTAGAAATGCATTGATTACCAGTTAAATAAAAGCATAATACTTTAAGATATGTTTTCAACCTTTCCTTAAATTTGTACTGAACATTTCAAATTCTTTCCATGTACAAATGAACATTCATATATGTAACATGTATGATTAGTTCCGCAATAAAATAACTTGCAGTAATTTAGAAAAAGAAGAAAAACAAAAATGTTTACATATCACATATTTTTTGTTTACTTAACAATGTTTTATATATATATTTGAAAAACGTTATACTTAAATTTATTTCAGAATTTATTTATAGGTATTATTCTTTGTTTAAAAAGAAACATTAAAACCCAGTTCAAATTATAAACTTTAAAATATATTGTACAAGTGTTAAAATGTGCAGTTAAAAAGCAAACTGAATTTCTTAAACTTAATCTTTTATACATTGATATCTAAAATTGAAGAATTTTTGACGGTACAATGGCCGACCTTGACTATTCTTGGTGTGGGTCATCGTATATTTTGGTACCGGTAGTGAACTGGGAAAGACCAGATTTGTCTCATTAATGGAGTAAGTGAATAATGCAATGTGGACAAGTGATATATATTCAGAATAGTAGAATAATGCTTTTTCGTAAGTAGTATAAAACATTACCGATGGCGTAGTAATTCACGTAAATATCATTGTTAGGCGTTTTGGCAATGTAACGTAATGACGCACAGTTAGACAAAGTGGTTCAAATCATTGCAGAATCGTACTTTCCATCGCAGTTTAAAGTATTTGAATGACAAAGCAATTCATATGAAATATGATGTATACAAAAAAGAGAAAAGCATTGCAACTTTTGTATCAATAAAAGAGTTCTGAACGTTAATTTTCGTTTAATTCAAGTTTATTTCATAAATTTAAAAAAATAATAAAATAGTTTCAATTTTAGTTTCAATTTTATCAAGGAATTTCCTTATGGAACGTCTTTATTAAACTTCCATATGTAACTTCCTTATGGATATATTAAATGGGGTATGCGACGAGTTATATTCTTTTTAAATCGTCAGACTGATGATCGAAAATAAGCTCTTATATCATCTACAATAGATTTCAATTGATTTGTGCTCATTTCATTATATTAATTATTTCCTTATACTTTTCGTTTCATTCTACAATTGAATAATTGCTTTAAAATTGGTATTCAACAAATTTAAAATTAACAGATTCATGTACTATTTTTTGTTATTTTTAATTTTCTAATTAAATGGTAGAAAATAAACTTACATTTTTTATTCCGGTGTGAAATGGGATAATATGTCTTGAAATATGCCGTGAAAAATACTTGCCAGAAGAGAGAATTAAACGGGGATCTGTAAAGGAAATGTAGCTTTCTCCTAATTTTTTAGTTATTAAAAGTTATCAACCATTCATCTTAATGTTAAATTCACATACTACTTACAAATTTATTACATTTCAAAAACAACTTTATTGACCAGAATTTATACAACAACAATATTAACATTAATACAGAATTCTGCTTAATTGGTACATCGAGAAGAAGGTTGTATTAAAAATTACACCTCATTCTCTTTTGAACCTATATTGAACAGATAATAAATATAACTATGATTCTTAGCAGATTTCACGTTATACATTGTATATTGAAGCTTAATTTCATTAAATTAAAGACTTACAACTATAACGTGAACGTGAACATTAAACTGAATCATCCGCATGTATGATCATATTATATGTCAAGTCTAAACTAGCATGAAAAATAACAATGTCTTAATACTTCTTCTTTGTCAGTGTAGAACATTTAATTTATTCAAATGTAATTGGAATGGATGGAATTGGTAAAATTGGATTTGTAAATTCAACATCTAACGCCTTTGATATATAGTCACTCGCCGCTTCAACTTCACCTAGTGATTCTAATACTTCACCCAAATTATACCTAGAAATGTAAATAGTGAATATTAATTATAACTTAGATACTCTAAAGATTTGTTTAGTTGGTACTTTGAAGGAGTGGTGCAAAATGATTCGTCGATAAAACATAATTTTATCACGTTTAACTTTGTTTCATTTTTCAATAATTCATTAAAATGACTTAAAACTGTTTTATGATAATTCTTATATTTGTTTTTAAAAGTTATTTTATTATTAAAAGTATGTAGTTATTATTTAATTATGAAAAATACCATGTTTGATGTGAAAATGGATCGAGTTTTTCTGCATCTCTAAGAGTTTTCTCCGCTAATCTTTGACGGCCCAAATAATGATACACCAAACCCTATAACGAGCAAGTGAAAATTGTTTTTAAATATTTACTTTGTCCAGTCATATAGATCATATAGAAAATATGTCTGAATTAAAAAAGTATATTAATAAATTGTATCACTTTTTTTAGTAAAATTTGATTGTAAATTACACATTAAACAATTTTACACATTAATAATTATTACCAAATGTTGTAAGCTTTTGATATGTGAAGGATTTATAGAAATAGCGTTTTGATAACACTGCTTAGCTTCTGCATACTCCATTTTGTATTCGTGAAGAAGACCTTGCTGAAAAATAAACAACCATATTAATCATATAAAAATTTAAAATAAAGGATGTCTGAATTTTAATATTTTCATGACATTCTTAACGTTCTGTTAAATCAGTACCAAGTCAAAAATATCAACCTTTCAGTTTGACCATACTTTTGGTATTCTTTTGATTTGGTTATATTGTCATAATGTTTAGTTGACATACTTCCAAAAGTTTACTTTTATTGATATTATATAATTTTGCATTTATAATTTACAATGTTAATACATAATATTAATAATTAATATACGTACAGTATACATAACATGATGATTTAATGGACATATTGAAGAAGCTTCATGTAAAGAACAGGCAGCATCCAAATATTCATCCAAAATAAGATAAACTTCTGTTAGCAATAGCCATACCTGCAACTGCAATAGCCATGCTTTTTGCGGACCTGGTTTAGGTACGAAAGAATTAAATGATGAAGCTACTTCTGATAATGTTTGCTCAACACGAGAAGCTGCTAATGACTGAGCATGTAGAGAATCTGTAATAGCATTGATATTTTACATAAGAATTAAAAGAAATATATAGACTTAAATTATGATATTGAATTTCCTCCACAAATTAGAAATTTGCATTAAAAACTGCGATAAAGATTATTCGAGATAGTTTAGTTTCAATTTAAGGTGTCATAATCATTTTATTATTCTTACTAGAATCTTTATCTGACATTTCAGACGTGTAAAATTGAAATACACTTCGTGTTTCACTCCTTTTTTCGCTATGCTGTTCATCATCGACGATAGTCTGACATTCATAATGATTTTTCCAAACGAGTAACATGTTCTTTAACGTTCTTAGTGCTTCTTCGCCTCCTACGCTGTGCAACTCTAAGTGAGCTTTTATGTAAAAAAAGTTCAAATTATTAGGATATTCGAGCAAAACACTGTTGATAATGTCTAATGCTTCAGTGTACTTTTTCTGAGCAGTTAATAACAAGGCAAATAAATGTAACGATGGTATGTGCTGAAATCTTAGACTCAAAGCTATTTTCACATGTAATAGGGCTTCATTTATTTGACGCTTGTATGCGTACTCGTGTGCTAAATAGTATTCAGCTAAATGATCATTGGGATCAGATTGTTGAGCTCTGAAAAAAAGTCAATTATTAAATATAAATTTACAATTTGTACATCTAAGAAAAATAATAAGCAAATACAAATACATAACAAATGAATTTTTCTTTAAAACCTTCATAATTTTGTAATAGTTTTTTTGTTATTTTTTTATGAAAGAAATGTGTGGGCGATGCTCATAGAGATCATATTAACCAACGAAGGGTTAACGAAATACGTATGAAATAATAATATAATTATAAAATGAGTTAAGGTATTATAATTAACAATGAAGAATGAATAATTATTAGCACATGCATACATATTTCATTTTAATAATAAATGTTATTAATAAAGTATCAAATCTATTGCTTGTTTACATAAAAAGATTAACAAAAAGAAACTTTACCATTTGTATACAAAGGGTTTTGCAGTGAAAGTGTTGTAAATTATATTAAACAATTATAAAAATTTAATATCATTATTAATCAACTATAGTTTTTGAATACTTTGAAATCCATTATGCCTACATATTTTTAATGTATTAAAAATAAAGTCATAATAATGTTTACATATTTAAGAACTCTATTAAATTTAAATTGAATTACACAAATTATATAAATATATTTAAAGAAAGAAAAATATAAGCCTGTGATACGTACTTATGAAAACAATCGAGGGCATTATTATCTCTCTTATTACTGTTAACTGAAAGCATGCTATAGCCAATACCGATATATAAATGACATCTCGATTGCAAACCTTGTGGGTTAGTGTTCTCTTGATTCAATGCTTTTTTACTCCATTGTATTCCCTGTTGAATCTGCATAAGAACGATAGAAAACATAATTAGTTTTCGTAAAATTTAATTTAATTAAATTGTAATCAAAATGTACAAAAGCTGTTTCAAATCAACTTTATGAAGCAATTTTTTCAATATCCTACGTTCAATTATTTCAGAATGGCTCTACTATGATGAGAATTGAATAAGACAATTTAAAATATTAACAAAATTTAATACCATATTGAGTTGTTCATAACATAATCTAGCTGCTAATAAGTATGGCATAACTTTTTGTGGGGCAAGTTTTATTACAATTTGCAAGACCGAATATGCGTGGATATATCTCTCCATATTAATTAAACATAAAGCGTACTGCATCCATACGTGAACTTCCCCATGAGAAAATTTCATTGCCCTTTCAAAAGACTGAAACATAAAAATTGTATGATCTATGACTTGGTTTTCATAAAAATGAATTTCATATGTATGTGCAAAAAGTTATATATACTTCTACAAAATATAAAAGATATACTCCTAAAGACTGTATTTCTAAAGTACACAAAAAATATATTAGAAAATTAATAATTATGTATTACCTCATGCAAAAGGTCAACTTGATTCCATCTCACTACAACGACAGATAAAAGATCATAAATCGCAGTTGCATTTTCAAAAGCTCGTACTCTAGCTTCTTTGAACTCTTGCGACTGACTTAAAACTGCATCACGAACAGCCATAGCTTCACTAATAAGTAAAAGTAGAATGATTTCTTCAGTTTCATTGCTAGGAGTAAATGAATATGGCCTTGCATATTTTCTGGGCTTCCACGATGACTCAGATGTACTATTTAATTTTCGTGTTCCAGAAGTTGTACCTTTAAAGTTATTCATAATAACAATAATAACAGACTAGTAAAATGGGTATTACAAATATTTTAACAATTTGATTAACTATGCTT
The DNA here is from genome assembly GCA_022817305.1 of Leptoteleia sp. ZL-2020. Lineage (NCBI taxonomy): Eukaryota > Metazoa > Arthropoda > Insecta > Hymenoptera > Scelionidae > Leptoteleia > Leptoteleia sp. ZL-2020. The sequence continues at coordinate 27,887 of JABFPN010001231.1, forward strand.
TATTGAATTATTTATTACAAGTAGTTTGACGAATATTAAAATGATTAAATTTTGATACTATTATTACGTTACCTGCAGTGTTTTCAGGCGGAGTATACGGAATACCTCGTAACCCTCGCAAAATTATTTCCGCTAACTGTCGAGTAAGAGTTAGTCTTAAACTTTGTGTGGCAGTTGATTCGACAGCTCTTAATATATCTCTAAAAGTAAAAAAAATTCATAAATAAAAAATATTCAAATTTTAATTTAATTATCATAAAATAGATAATTAAGCAAATTATAACTTACCTGTAACGTTCAATAGCACGTTTTATATTTTTTGTTTGAATATATAATATGGGAGCTCTTTGCAAAGCTGTTTCTAAAATAGGTCCTATTTGTTTTGCATAATTAGCTGTTGGTTGAGGAGAATAAGATCCTAAAATATTTATAAAAAGTATTAATTATAAAACAAAGATTTAAAATTATCATATATTTCTGAATGATTTATATTTTTATACAATAAGTAATAAGCAATTTATAGTTTTATAATATTTGAGTAAAACTATCATTTTAAAATACTTTTATTATGAATCAGCACTATACCTTCATAAAGGTCAATTTGATAACAATTAATTTTATTCTTAGTATGTAAATAAAATTTTTTCTTTACAACATACCATTTTGTTGTTGTATAATATTTCGATCTTGGTCTTGTAAATAAAGCAAAGTTAGATCCCCAGCAATTTCAAAACAATTTATCATTTGTTCCTGCCACTCTGATATTTTGTATTTTGATCTGGAGCTAGGTGGTGTTTTCTCCAAGCAAAGTCCTAGTAAATATTTATTAACAAAGTTATTAACATATATATAATAGAATCGTTAGCATTAAATGAATTAAATTAACTTATCAAAACATTATGAAAGTATAATGCACCTTTAATAGTAAATGATTCAGCTAGAATTCTTAAGTTCCTAAAATTTAATTGTCCTTCTGAGTGAAGGAAGTGATTGTTTATGTCCGCCTCTTTGTAATGAGATAATGCTTCAGAATACATTCCCATGGTATAATGAAGTTTTCCTAACAGAAGGTGAGCTTGGACCTGCAAGAAATACATTAATAAGTAAATATTGATATTCAAACAATGCAACAGAAATAAGAATTGCAGAAAATTACGAAGTATACCTGTTTATCCTTTTGACTTAACATAGATACTAGAAGGTTTTTTGTGTCTGCCAACCCTGCTTTAGCTTTTGCAATATTTGCATCAATAGGTGGAGTTTGTTCCAAAAAATTTTCCAGTTTTGCTTCCAAACTTAATAAATTGGCCAAAGATTCTGAAAAATAGATTACAAATAATTTATTTGATTTTTCATACCTTTTTTAATGGTACTGAAAAATGAAACATTTTCAAAAAACAAAATGTAAACAAAGTTTTGGTTTTGTATTTACATCTATTCTTATGTCCTTTGGATGTAAATAAACTTATTGTTTTTGTTTGATTATTGCTTTTATTTCATTAATTTCATCTTCCAAATATATACAAAAATTGCTCAATTTTAAAAACGTTTCCAGCTTTATTTCAATTTTTTTTCTTTTTGAGAAATTGTTAATTAATAACCTTATATAAGATGTACTGTAATTATTTGCATAGTGCAATTGCAAAATAATGATTAAGCATAAAAAACATATCATCAGAAATATAAAATTTAACAAATACTAATTAATTCTCAATGATATAAAAAGTGTTACTGAGCTAATATATATAATTTAATTAGTTACTCAAGGAATTAAAAAATTGCCTAAACCAAATCTTTTGAACTTTAAAATTATAAAGAATATAAAGTATTACAAGAATTAATAATAATTAAAAAAGAAATCATACATTTTCAATGAAGCAATCATTAAATTATAAATGAATATTTCATTAAAATTCTTTAAGTCATGGATCTTCCATAACATTGATATATTGATTAGATTAGATTGAATAACATATCATTTTAGTGATATTAGACAGTACACATAATAAAATTGTTATAAATTACGAAAAAATATTATGGTGAGGAAGACCATCACTGTCCACTAATATTGTAAACATTTGAAGTACACTGATAAAGAATCAAACAATTTATTCTAGCACACACATACTTACAGAATAATTAATAATTCATGATTTGGTCATAAAAATTTGATTGCTTATTCATAAACTAAATACATGTACTTACTTAAACGTTATATTATTTTCGTCAAAGAATTATTAATAAGATATTACCATTGCTAGGATCAAATGCTTTAAGTTGATCCACTAATTCCATAACCTTCGTCCAATTTCCTTCTTCTCTGTTTTTCTCTATTTCTGATATAATACGTAAAGATTGTGGCTTTGAACTAAACATTTTGTTTATTTGATTGTCAAATCTTCAAATTAAAACGATAAGATTAAACGGAATAATACACCTGTCAATACCAACAACTTCTTGACACTTGTTAACAATGCCTCACACTGCCTACTGTTTCGTCATGCTCAGTAGACTTACATGCATTCTTGTCTAATTTCTAAAAATCGCGTCTGTAGCGCCGCTAAACGCGATTACATGTACTTAAAAATTAAAAGCCAAATAAGTTTCAATCTATTTGCGTTTTATACTATTGGCGTATTCGGAAATGATTTTCAGAAAATATTATTGATGTTTCATTTCTTTCTTTCAAGTTATCATTAAATGAAAAATAAAAGAGACAAATTCTCACAAAATATTATAATGTCATTTTCCGAATACGCCATATGAATTAAATTTAAGGCGCGTTTCAAAGCTGACTGCTGTGCGATACTGAGACAAACATATAACATTAATAAGCCAGAAGAAGATACACAATGTTCTCGATCATTTTTGGAACGTGGCCTATTTATTTGACGCTTTGTTAAAAGAAAAATATATTCAGTCGGCTAAATTACTCTTAACTTTTGATGATTGCATCACCATCGCAATTTGTACAGCGAAGTACGATTTGTTCAATTTTTAATCTAAGAAATTTAGCGGAGACACAGACGCTTGAAGTCAGCAACGAAGCGTTCAAAAAAATTACTTCGTTCTCTATCATACAATACTTTCTCTGTCTGTCGTATTGTTATAATCTGAGTGATACTTTAAGTCTGCTGTGACGGAGTTAGTGTTTTTTAATATAAAAAAATTAATTAATTTATGTTTTATAATATATAAACCGAGGAGTTATTCTGTGGATATGGGAGTGCAAATTGAATCATAAAAAATGTATGTATTGGTGTATATTCTTGAACAATTGTGATTTTTAATGTTTCCTTTTGGAACGGACAACAAAAAATCGTACAAATAAACAAGTAAGAATCAACATTTATTATTTACACGGCATAAATGACCATATTTGTTATTTTCATAATTCATATATGACCATGTATGGTTGATATATCGTAATAATTGATTTCAATATAAGGAAATTATTGAAAACATATATGGCGGCATATGTTGCAAACATACATGTCTTATATATAAATGTTTACATGGATTTGTATCAGTTCCGAGATAGGTCGGGAAATTCTTAGGTAATTATTCAGTATAGTACCC
>JABFPN010001232.1:0-31464 GCA_022817305.1 Leptoteleia sp. ZL-2020
TTTATCGACGGCCGCGACTTCTACCCCCCCCCACCCCACCCCTCACTCCACTCCTACCCCTTGTGCCATTTTTACAACCGCGACATTCCGAAGCGCGGCCAAATCGAGAATGGAATTTCGCGGTAATTGCGCAAAAATGATTGCACTTTTGATTGTAATGAATATTTAATTATCCCGGCGCTGCGTTTAATGAAGGAAATCAATCTTGCCCGCGTACGCAACTCATCTCGACTAATCCTCGCAACGGTACTTTCGATTCTGCAATTGCTTCGATCGTCATTTCAGCTTTCAACGAATTCCGCCTGCTTGCGTTGCTCTGCGTGTAAACTAACGGAACTCTACTTGGGATATCAACAGTTTTTTTTTTTTTCACGCTTCGATATTTAACGATTATTACGTATCAGCGAATGGAATTCGATGTTGCGAGTGCGAATAGAAGAATACAATTTCTTTTGTCCTTTCATTAGCCGAAATCTCCCCCCACCCCCACCCCCCGAACGGCGTTCATTCAAAACAGCGCACGTTAATCGCGCATAAAACTATTTTGCCCGGTTAAACAATTTTTACGGGCATAAAGTTATACGGGCCTCTCCTATTTATCGCATCAATCTTCGCGGTGTTAAATCGTTCTTATATCTGCCGTATCATATGTAAAATCATGCAAGGTTGGAGCCCGCCTCGCACGAAGTCAAGGTCTTCAGAGGCGATCGAACGAGTCCTCTGGTTGCGCGCTCTCGCTTTGCTCACTCGCAATTGCATTCTTCGCGATTCGATCGTAGTTGGACCCCCCTGGCAAAACGAGTGTGTATCGTCTCGGTAACGACACACCGTGGTATTCGCGCGGCTCGCGCAGCTCTTCGCAAAACGAGCCGCAGATGCTCTTAAGCCGAGGGATGACACGTAGCTAATTTCGACGGTCATCATCGTTATCATTAGCCTTATCATTATTTCGCCAGCAGACCTCCCACCTGTTCGCTCAATTTTTTTTTCTCTCTTTCTCTCTTTCTCTCTCCCTTTATCATTACATTTTTCATTCAATCCGAACAAAAAGTACCGCTTTGATACGAGCGGCGTGTACTTGAAGGTAATACGTCCTAGGACTCGAGTAGCACCACTCGATTCGCCACCGCTGATGTATAATTTCGTATGGAATATTTGTGTAAACTCTTTGTGTAAACAGTAAAAATGGTGGTCCATGGTGTCTGTTGTTTTAACATGTCATTATAGTAAATATTTAGGTAATATATGGTAAGTATTAATATTTAATATGGTATCATCCAACTGTGTACACGAAAAATTATATTACAATGCTATAGTAATTGACTAATCATCATAGAAAAAACATAGTTATCTTTCTAATATCAGAAGGAAAGCAGTAATTTTTAATGTAATGTCCTTCTCAGTGTAGATGTTTAGTAAGTTTAAGAACACAGTTTATATTATCGGCAGATCATTAATATATTTTGCAGATAAGCATAACCCCCTTCTCACATTGAAATAATATTAATATTAATATTAATTTTTAAATATCCATGTCATTTATCAATATATTTATAAACGATATGAATCTGCGTTGATAGCACCGCAATATTATTATTATTATTATTATTAGTATAAATCGAACGAGTAAATAAATTTATTGATTTATTATCTGCCTTTAATATATAATCCATGAGGCGATAACTTCATTCAGAACTGTTGTATTTAACTCTACGGATTCAATCGAAATATAAATAATCATGATGTACAATTTGATGCACTGGGAAAAACCGGATTAGGAAATTTGAAAAAAAATATAAACACTCGAATAAAAGTAATAAAGATAAAGTGAGATAAGCGGCAGACTTCCCATTTCTTTTTTAAATTCTTTTTTTCAATACAACTATATTAATATGTATATAGAATATATTAAATATTGATATGTATGAAAAATATATTATCTGAATTAAAAAAATATATTATATGAATTAAAATCCATATTTTTAAATGAGAAAAAAAATCAAATTATTTCTCTCGACAAATTAATGTAATTTATCCAAAAAGCATTTTCCACTAATTAACTTTAATTTCGTCCGCAATTTATGCCAATTTGCGCGTAGATTCGCGAACCTAAAGCGCGGAAGTGATTCGACAGTCGGATTCCTTGGGTTTTGCGGAAGAAACCGTGGCCCTTCGGTGCTCCGTGGAGAGCGACTCAAAAGCGGCGCGGCGATGTGAACATTCCCTTCGCAAAGCAGCTCTACAACTTCTTATGATTATGTCGATGTACAGCCTTCTTTTCAGACGAAAGGGAAGTTTCACGGAACAAAGATTTCGCGCCGGAATTATATGCTCGCCGTTGAATTACATTAAACGCGCCACTTTCTTCCATTATCAATCATTAACAGCAACCTCTAATCGCAAAATTTACATTTCCCCAATAATTTAGTAAGAATTTATTCTATTTGCAAAAGGACCTACATATGAAATCGACTAAAATGAATATTTAAATGTTACATAAACTGTATGGCTGACTCAACCATACACTTATCTTATGGGGACTGAACATAACCTCAATATGTCAACGAAAACTACTTCGATTTCACTAGCTAGGTTAGTTTTCATCAATTCGACTCAAATCAATTTCTTTAGCTACGATAATGATCATTTCTACTTGTCTCAATGATAGCCAAACAATATATCAAACTTAAATAGAAATTTAGTAGTGCACTTCATGTTTTTTCCCCCGCGTACATTCAAACTCTTCAAATTTGATCAGTGTTAAAATCGCACCCAATTAATCAGACCCGGATGAAATTGAATTAATGAAACGTGGAAGGTGCGTCGATAAATAAACCCCTTCGTTGCGGCGTAAATTTCTCCGGGCGTTAATTTAGGTCAGTTACACTTGATCCGGCGCGTTAAATACGACCCCCCCCCCCTTTTTTGCCACGAATTAACCACAATCAAATTACCATTGGTGTAATTAATGGCGGCAAAATCATGCCGATTGTTGGCCATGATTTATCGGTTTAATAAAGTTGGGTAAATGTATTCGCGTATGCGCGCCGCGCCGGTGCACGTGGTACGACGGACGCGAGCGCGCGGCGTGGAAGTTGCCCAACGAGATGCCAATCGGCCGTTGTAAAAAGCGATGCCACTCAGCGTCCGAGCTACGGCTATAGTTGGGTTCCCTCAAACCGATTTGCGCTCCAATATATGCAATTGACGTCGGCCATGGGAATTTTCGTAGCCCACGGGCGCGCCGGCACCGAGATAGATGAAGGCGAGTTTGTTTCGTCCGCGAAACTGAAATAGACCGCAACGATAACACACCATCGAGCGCTCAAAAAGAGCAACTTCGAAAACTTCCCCCGTTTCATTACATGCTTCGGAATTGAAATTGAATCGGGAAACGGCGATTAATTCCCCCCCACCCCCACCCCTCTGATGGGCTCGTCCCTGCGAAAGGCGGAAATGATTCCATTAAAGAAGACCCTATGGAAAATTGCCAGAGTCGACCTATGGGGCGGATTCTGGTCCAGTACTGTTAGCCAGACTTTGGTAAAGAGATAGGGCCGGTACTGGTTTGAGCTTGGTTATCAACAAAAACAGAAGATAACCAGATGTAAGATATGCCAGGCAAAATATCAACGCCATAGTTGATCCAGACTTGAAGCAGTACTGGTGATTTAAAAAAATTGTTCAATGCAAGAACAACGTTGGATGATTACTGGTAGTGTATAGCTATAGAACTGGTAGGTGTAGTTATAGGGTACTGGCCCAGTGTTATCACTCCATTACTGGCACGATTCCGTCACTGAACTGGTAAACAAATTTACCAGTACTGATAATTCTGGTAACAGTATTGTACCTGTACTGGGCCTGTAAAACATTTCCTACTGGGTTAGTTGGAAGTTAATGATTTCGTGGGTTAAATGAGGTGACGACTTTTCCGCGCGAGGTTAGCGCGATTCGCGAAAGTGTGCGGGAAGTAAAAAAGGTACGAGGCGAGCTATAGGTGGCCGGTGGGGGAGGGGAAGAAATTGCGCCAGCTTCAAAAGCCGGGCAAATAACTCGAGCGCTAATAAAAGATCAAGAACAATCCCAAGTCGGAGTAATATCTGGAGTGCTGTTTGCGAGGACAGCGAAACAATCTTCCGAGCGGGACCAATGACGATTTCGCAGCCGAGCGGAGCTGTCAATGACGGGCCCAGGGGAGTGTACGCGGTTGCCGTCGGAAAGGGCGTCAGGTTTTGCCTTTTTTGAAGCCGTTGCGCAGCGGAGAAACGAACGAGAGAGTGAGCGGGATCGTCGGGGGCGAGGGGGGGACCGAGAGGGACGGAGGCACGGGAACGACCCGGGACCACCTCTTCCTTCCCAGAAGCCTGGAAGTGCCTGTTCACGGTGTTCGTTGCGGTCACACCCACACCGTGCAACCAGAATAGGACCACACAGTGAAGAGGAGCTCCGCGCGCACTTTTTTTCCCCTCCTTCCATTTTGTCCATTTTTTATTTCGAGTCTCCCGAGAGCTCTGTCGCTCCCTCGCTCACTCTCTCTCTCGCTCTCTCTCTCTCTCTCTTTCTCCGCGGAGAGAATCGTCGGACGACCTTCACTTAGCCTACACTTCCCGTGAGCAAAAACCGCCTCTTGAAACATCAGAGGCCTGGCGCCCGACGCCATTGATTTAGTGCGAGCGCGCCTATTATATCTCGCTAAATTACCAAGGTGCTCCGGCAACCGCCTGGATATGCATGAAATATCAGAGGCCGATTTACCAAGTAACCACTGGCCTCGGACTTATATCATTTGTCGCTTCTTACCATAATGCGAACTATTATACTGCGACTGGGCCTTAACTGTGGTTTAATCACCGCTGCCCATGAGTGATGCCACGTACATCTACATCGTACGCGGCCCGCTTGCATTCAATAAACGTGATAAGCAACGCAATTTCAGGCAACGCGATACACTTTCTTGCCCGCTCCACTAAACGACGACGATGCTGCGCGCGCGCGCTCCTTCGACGTAGGCGCGCCGGTTGATCTACTAAACGTGTAGTTCCGTGGGAATTGCACCGGCGAAACGTTAAATTTGGATTATACGCGAGGAGGCCGCTCGTAAAATTGCGCAGTTGCAGCCGATTTCCATCGAGTGGATCGTTCGGACCACCTCCCCCCTCTCCCATCTCGAGATAAAAGTATTGAATTGGGGTACCAATTCCGTCGGGGTCGGCGCGAGCTTAAGTGGTGATGAAATCGGGTCGCGGGTAGGGTCGTACCTGTTATTTAGAATAGCCTTTCAGGCGGAAGTTTTATTAGACTTTAAGTCGGGATCGAGTTCGGCGGTAGAGTCCGCGTCGTTCCGTTAGAACGTAATATAATGTCAGCTTTGGCGACTGCACCTTCGGCGGATATAAGATCCGTTTTGCGGGTACGGATCTGGGATGAAGTTGATTTTTGTACGTGCGTAACTGTAAATCATATATCCCTCTTGTATACGCGGATTATACGTTTAGCGTTGTGATATTGCGGCATAAAGGTTGATTAAGACGCGGAAGTTGAATAACGAAACTCGGTTAATCAAGTTTTCGCAGAATAACAGAACGAAAGGAACAAACGCCAGGAATACCAACAAAACGGGAAAAAGGAATACAAATTATAAAGAATAAGAAGACTTTAAATTTAATTTCTCAATTTTCATGAGGAACACAAAATCCCTAATGTCAACTGCGATACTTTCTTCTGCCATCGAAATGTACACAAAAGGAACGTTCGAGAAATTCAGCCTATTAGTGGGAATGTGGTGAACGACGAAACGCGAGTTAATCGAAAAGCAGAATGAATTTCCCCTATGCAAAAGTGGCGTCGCGCAAAAATCCATTATTCCTTCCGTGAACTAATATAAACTTTCACAATAGTAATTGGTTCCAAGAACGGGCTCGTGTGCAGTTTGGTCCCCTATCAAACGAGCCAACGCTCACGGTCCTACAAATGATGCTTTTCGTTGGCAACCGTCGATGCAATTGCGCCCCGTGAAATACGACCGGTACGTGCTCGGTGCGAACGAAATTTCGCATGCCAGCCAACAATCCCGAAGATGTTTACAAGGTGTGGCACATGACGCCGGTCTTCGACCCGCGCTTTTACTATTCCTCCCGCGTTCCAATCAGTCAAAAATAAATCCTCCTTTTTATATACCTTTAGCGATGCGCCATCGGACCCTACTCAGCTTTCACTCGGGATTAAATTTTTACGCATGGAATTGATTCGCTGGAGATTAATATCATTTACGAAAACGGCCCGTCTACTCCAGGAATTCGTCTGGTCGCAAAACTGAGAATATATATAAAAAAAACACACACACACATACGGACAGCTGTATGCTTCGGGCCAAAATTTATCTAGGCCTGTGACTTGAATGAAGATTGATTTGACTACGATTGCTTGATGGATCTGCGTAAAAAAAAGGAAAAAAAAAAAGAAGAAGTTTACCGAGTCTATTAGATAACCTATTTCATTTTCGGGACTGCAACTAATACTAATACTAATGAATGAAGACACGGCTGTTTTCACTGAAAGCAAATTATTGCTAAGTATTGTCAGATGAGACAGATTTTTATAAATTGTGATCGTGGACCGACGTGGAGATTAAATTTAGGTGTCGGGTTAGATTGTAGATTAGGGTATTCGATGATCCAAGATCATCTTATTAAAAAAACGAATTGAGACATTAATTAAAAACTTCGAAAAAAATGTATGCGGATTCTTTTGCAAAGTGCAAGGTCACATTTTGGCAAAGCATACAAATCAGTAAATTCTTTTATAATTGACAAGTATATTGGGGTATTTCCTAACATTTGTCGTGAAATATATTTTGGAATGCCATTGCACAGATTTACAAAGACGTTACCTAATCCGATATGACGTAAAGTTAACGACGCACAAATTATATTTTAAGTAATAAATCGCAACAATCATTCAATGACATCGGTGGAAAAAAAAACAAAAAAAAAAAGAATATAAATATCATCGTACGTAAGCGTTCTAAAAGTCATCCGAAAATTACGCACCGCACAAACGCCAATTGTACAATGAGAAAAATCAAAAGGTAACGTCCAACGCCTGAATTCGATTATTAAACAAACACCGGGGCATAATAAAGAAATGCAAATTGAACGCGTATAAACATAATTTTATTGTAATATTAATTCAGGTTATGTTTCACTTAAAGAAATATAAAGAATTCATTCGCCATTGCCGTAAATTCCTTAATGAGTTGCACGTTCCGCGTCCTTAACTTTTAATGCCGTCCCTTCATTGGTTTTATTGACAAGGAATAAATATAAAACGAGCGCACGGCTCGATCGTAAAGGGAAAAATAAAGAAGGGATGGGGGGCTGGGGGGAAATGATGCCGAATCATAATAATAAGATGGCCACTCCCGCGTTATTGTAATCATAAACAAGACCCGCGAACTATCTAAGCGAATAATCCCAATTATAAGCTGCCCGATAAACCCATTAAGTCAGTGTCAATAAATGGTCGCTTTAGCCTAATTCGCGTTAATCGAATGCAGAAGCTCGGCCGGCGCATAACCATTTAGATTGGTCGGAACAAGTATAAGACGGCGGTTACACGCGACGTGCAGGATCCGTCTATCGTTAGCCCCGATCATTCTCAATTCATCCGCGAGAAACGATCGAGAAGCTGGAGACCGATTCGTGCTCCGGGGTCAGCGAACCGATCCGAAGCCCTTCGTGTGAAGAATCCTCGGAGCCCCGAAGGAAAAGGATCTTTCATCTTTCCGGCGGATAATCTCGTTTTACGAGGCCGACCTAATTTACGCCGCCATTCATGGTACATCCGCGCCTGCTTTTGCTAATGAAATGTATTGAGCAGACGCAGCAGCGCCAATAACAAGAAAGCTCTTTCTAAATCGGATCCAGCCTCTGAATGGCAGATTCCCCGGCTCTCGCCGTGGCGAGTGTACGGCCGCAATTAATACTGAAATCCCATTCCCGTTCGAGTTTGCTGCCCCGGCAAAACTGGCCGCAATTACCCCGGCCGCATTGCGATATAGTCACTCGTCGTGGAACTTGGCAAATATTAAATATGAACGCGGCCGAATGGCCTAGCGCGCATCCACAAACCGGGCATTACCCAGCGAAATTCGATAAAAGTATTGAGTTGTTACGAGTCCTGTTGCAAACGTTCGCCTTTAAATAACCAACATTTATAATAACGCCCCGCTTTTATGACCCCCTTCAAATTCCGATATTTCAACATTCAATTTGTTGAATATTAAACTGAAGAATATTGGATTGTTCGAGGAATGTGTCGTAATGAACCATCAACGGTGAGGAATCAAAGCGGAATGTAATGTCCCGTAGCTGACGATAAATATGGAAAGCCCACTTCGGCAGTTCATTTGGGATTGGGAATTAAAATTTTAAATATTGATTCACTTTATATTTGTCCTGGGTAAAGCTTAAATGCACATATGAGACGTAAGGAAAATAAATAATTAACACGAAAGTTCATTTTTCAATGCAATTTTGCAAGGTGAAAAAATGAAATTTAACAACTCCGACATTCCGATCATTAGCATTATCTCATTTTTTTTCCCTCCAATTTAATAAACATTCTCCGAATGTACGAACAAGACTTTAACATTTATATTATTATAATGCAAAACAAATATCTCTTCGAAATTTATTGGATGGTCTTCTCATAAATTTCATTATTAAACATCGATAATAAGTTCGATATCCCAAGATTATGCAGTTTAACTACGATAATTTGCATTATTTTATGCACCGCGCCACGAATTGCTTTCAATGCTATTTTCATTATTCAATTCTTAATTGAGTGTAATTGAGTGAGCCGCATCAAAATCATCATATTAATAATACGCTTCCACCGCATTTAATTATTATCCGTTACAACTATAAACATAAATCATACGCGTTTAAGAATTTTAAACATTGCACTAATTGCCCGCGTCTCTAAAACAAGATGCATTCCTTCGAAAAATTCCACACAACTATTACTTTCACAGTGATATCTCGGTGGAATCCCGTGCATACTAGATATGAACCATTCGCGATTCACACGTTGCTACCCAATTTCCCCCTTTCACAGAAATAAATATCGCACGTCGCGACGGTTTCGCAAGGCGCGTTGCAGTGACGTCGCGGTCGCGTAATACCGACATCACGGATACATCATAATATCGTTCTCGCCACTTGATAAAGAGGCAAGCCGAGACGAAAAATTAGTCATTCAACGTCCCGTGGGATACATATACAAAGATCATTATCATATTACATCCGTATCATTGCGAAATTCACGATCGCTCAGGCATCTATGGGAGGTTTGCAAAAAAAAAGAGAAAAAAAACGACAACAATAACAATAAAAAAGCTATTAATAAACGTCCCGAATGTCCTATTGATTCCGCAAGAAATCGACCTCATCGTCTACGCGCGCTTCGTACAACGATTTGTCAACGTGCTATAAAAAGTCTTTATTGAAAAAAAAAAACGTCAGCCAATTCAACGCAGGCTAACGGAATAGGCGACGGATCAAAAAAGTAATTCGCACATTTAACGTCAGCGTGAAAAGAACGCAATAACTCTTGCTCTTATTCAGATATCCTCGTCTCACAACACGGCCTTCTTTGATCTGTGACAAGAAATTGGTCACGTTGATCATTAATATTCCCATTTTATCATTACGCACGTTTATGTAAGCCACGCAAAAATGTAACACTGAAATAAAAAAAAACCAATAAAAAAATACCAAACAAACAATGGACGATGACTCGTGGAAAATGGCAAAAAATGCCCCTCTCCACCCAAAAAAAAAAAAAAAGAAAAAAATAAAGATAAAAGTAGAAAGAAAGGATGTTGGAAATTCGTGTAAATAGTTGGCCGTAGGAAAATGTTTAAAACGTAGCCGCAATCGGTAATGCAATAAAGCTAAAAATGGAATATATTTGCAGTGGGTCGACGCGCAAACAAAGACGAACGGCCGAGGTGGATTCCCGGATGGATATAAAATGTTGAACCGGCCGCTAATAGCCGCTTTAACGTAAGGCAATAAAGCGACCGACTTGAAAGCTAGACTCTCATCTATCCTAGCGAAAAGCCGGGAGGAAATTCCTGAGGGTGGTATGCGCGCTGAAACGAAAGATGGGTTTTGCCACTGTACTCTATACAAAACTTGACCCGACCGTCTTGTTTGCCACGTTTTTCCCCCGCGCCATTCCGCCTGCGCCGCCGCATCAGTCGTAAGTTACCAGTTAATTCCCTGCCGCTTTTAATGAAAATGTTACGCGCTTGTTCAGAAATAAGCGACATTCTTTTGCGGCGTTTTTGCCGGCAAACGATGTAGGACAGGCCTTTTTTGCCGGTGAGAAAAAGGTTGACGGACGTTGCTTTGCATGCGCGTCCATATTCCCTTTGGGGGAGCAGACAAAAATTCCCCCCCCCCCCCCCCGAAGCTGTAAAGGGTTATCAAACGAACTCGACCAGTTATTGACCATTAACGTGTTGCGTATGCAAAATCATCGTCCCGGCGTATAAGGATGTTCGGATCTTTCTTTTTTCCTGCGTCCCGCGGATCACCCACGTCTCTATCCTACGCCGTTCCTGGAACGTAGGACGACTCGCGCAGGTACGTCATTAAAGTCAAGAATCTGGTCTTCCTGGAGAAACGACTATGGGCTTTTCATTTTCTCGACTGCGGAGTTTATTATTGAATCGCTTAATTGAGATTTCCGAGCGTAGGCTTCAATTTAATTTGAATGACCGGTTGCACCGGGGGTTACCCCGTAACCCCCCCCCCCCCTACCTAACCCTCTACCGAATAGCCGAACCAAGTCAGTTTAGGATGAAACTATCAAATTGACACCCCCGGCCCGCGAAAGTTCACCTCACATTCTTCCACGAACGCGCTTTAAGTAGAATAAAAAATATATTCCCTCGCGGAAATAAGTTAAACGTGGAAACATTTCCGCGAAGCCATCATCCGAGGCGACAGCGCCTCCAATCGGCTCTGCGGAATTCCAACTTTTGCAATTTTAGAAAACTCCCACTTTTCCCTCCTGGGACGGGGTGCCGACGTAACGCCGCTGAAATTCCATAAACCCAACGATCGCGACGTTAACCTGATAAATTATGAAAATCATAACGAAAGTAAAAGCGGTCGAACAAGTGACATTTAAGAAAACACGACTATTAGAGACCCTTGGTATCGTTAATAACGATCTTTACATGAAAGTCAATATTGGCCTCGGCGTTCATATAAACGTATATCTGGGCATTGTGCGTCCGGACATAAAGGCATTCAAGGTCGACTCCACACTCGGAGAGGATACTTCCAGCAATGCGCGTGTACACGTGTCTCCGGCGCAACAACAACCGTCGGCGTGGTAATAATACGCCAAAGGTGTCATCGTGCTAATAATCGATATTTGACCGGCAAATGTCTCGCGTGTGGCGCGGGCTGGAATATAATTTCCCCCGTACGGTTAATTAGCGACAGTTTGTCAGCGTAAACTTGCCCCGCAAAGCGCAAAGCGCTGATCTAGTTACGAGACGCGAGCGGAATACCAAAGTACATTGACTGCGTGGCTGGCGCGGTTGAAAAAGTTAAAAGAAACAAACAACATTCGCGAGGAGTCAGTGTCCCAGATGCGATAAAAAGAAGACCGCGATGTATACACCTGCAGCTTACACGTTAGACCAGCCACGATCTGATAACGCCGATAAGAAATTTCGTGACAAATGACGTTTTTCCTTGCTACCCCAGGCTATCCTTGCACCCAAGGCGTGTCACATCACGACATGACAATTTAAGTGGCGTAGATGAGTAATTTTAAAGCCACCATTCCCGGTTAAATGATACAGTGCAGAAAATGTTTAATTAAATCGGAGAAAAACGCGCGGCATTTTAGAAAGTATGCAGCTTTTTTTCTCTTTCCTCGTCAAGGTCATTGACACTCGCGTCAACTTCGAGTTCTGTGCTTTGAATATTTCGACTGAGCACGCAGCGCAATGTTTCGTCCCGTTATAGGTAGCATAAGTGTAGTTAAGTCGATATTTACCGGCAGCATTGTTTCGTCTCGTAATTAAACTCAATTTAAATCTAATCATTAGCTTAGGTCGTTCGCAGATACCTTGGATTTACCACCCTCTATAGGCTGCAAGATAAAAGGAAACCGCAATACAGTAGGGAGACCCCATTGATTCGTCGATTAAGAAGAGTTCCCTACCTTCCGGTTCTCGGTTCCTTCTCTGGAAAGCCCCGAATGAACAATCCAGAATCCCCCGCACCACAGCACTTGCTCACACAAACACTCAACAGTGCGCCTCTCTCCTTCCCTCTTACTATCTCTATCTCCTGCCCTCTCCCCTGGAAGCGACCAACATTGTCACTATAAGAATCCGACTCTGACGCACTCCGCGGAAAATCATGCCAGGCAAGATCGGACAGTTCTAAATCCAAGAGTGGAACTATTCCCGGCTAAGCGCGCACCATCGCGGCATGCTCGTAATGCGAGCGCATCACTTGGCGTACCTCCCGGGAGACGACGACCGGCTGCCCCAGCCAGACAAACTTCATCGGGCCTGGCTCTTTGTGCGCTCGGTACACGCTTTCGCTTGATTCAGTTTCGTTAGCCGGCTTAAATGCAAGGAGGATTCTCCTCGCGATGGCTCGGTTCTATGGTCTCAGCAGAACTGACAGAAGACTCCCCGCTCACCGAAGTAAAGGTGCACCCTACTACTACCGTGGACTACTACTAGTGCTACAACTACTACAACTATTAGCATCGCCACAAACACAACCGCGGCATCTACTTTTACTACCTCTTTTACCATTACAGAATCGGCCGCGCTCTCCCTCCCGCGGCCGGCGCGCGCTCTCGCTCCCTCGTGTAAACGCCAACTTTCTATCCGTCTCAGTCCCGCAGGATATACCTATAACGGGCCCCCCGGCATGTGCTGGTGAGCTACTTGCACGTGCAGTTGGCCGTTGGTTTGTGTAACGCTGGAACACGCCGCGTTCCACGGCCCGTAGGGCCCGAAAGGGGAGCTGGAGGGAGTGTGGCTGTAGCAGGTTGCTGTCGACCGCACGCATTCTATCGCCTTCCTCGCGCGCGTTTCCGCGTCCAGTAAAATATCTTCTGCGTGGGCGACCAGCCGGATGGCTGATCCATTAAGCCCTGGTATGACTAGGCGAAACGGAGCGAGACAGATGCCGTGCGAGAGGCGAGGCGAGAGACGAGGAAAGCCGCTGCCTGCTTTGCGGACTATGAGAGACTCTCGCGGATACTTGAGCGAAATGTTTATACGCCACTGCGATTCTAATGCGAGATACTTGTACCGTATAAATCGCTCGACTATGAAGACAGAAGTTCGAGAACTGGAATTCCACGGAGATTGATGCTTTATTATGATGGCGCATGGCGGAGCAGCGTGTTTCAGTGGTCATGGTCGATGAATGATGCGCCGGGCCGAACCTGGTTTTTGGGACATTCCCGGCTCGCCGTTTCGAGATAGAAAAAACAGGGGCTCTTCGAACATTCGCACTAGCGTTACGTAACAATAATTATGATGCAATAATAACGAAGCGTGCCTCGCGTGTTGTTGATAATGTTATTCGTTAAAGTGGTCTCAATTTCCTCCCGGTGTGTGTACTTCAATTGATATAATAACAATGGAATGAATTTAATGGTTTTACCCTGAAAATGGGATTAAAGTAATTCTTCTAAATGAACCGGAAGACTTATTAAGGATTGCGGTAAGATTTATCGGCTTCTGCGGATTATATATGTTGAAGTTCGTTATTCGTATTGAAAGTTGCCAACAATTTCGAGCAAAAACTAATGTTTACTATCTGGGATCTACATGGTTAATGCTAGATAACTCCATCCAGAATGGAGTAGATGTCAAAGCAATGAGAAACTGCGTAAAAGGGGATTCAATATTGTAACGCCAGCATTAAGACAAACGATTGCCGTTTGCGACCGACGGACCTTTAAAGTTATAAAAACGATTTATTATATCTCGCTTTATTAATTTACTTTAACTCGACTGATGGTGGTGCACGTTTGTAACGCGCGCGCTTGGTTCGTCCGCTACCTACAGCAGACAACTTACGATTTCTTTTTAGGATTAAACTACATGAACGTAGATCACATTTGCTACGGACGCACGCTATCCGCAGATGCTACCATCGGGGCTACTATAAGCGGCAGTGGGATTGCGACAACGAACGGCTTCAAAGACGACCGGACACCCCTTTCGGGTGTATGAAGTCTTTGTTCACGATTGCTCGCCAGCTTTGCATTAACGTCATTAAAGTTCCCGCAGTTATTTTATCCGCATTCTCAGTTGCCCGTAATCCAATCATACATCAACTTTTTATGTCGCACGTGCGAAAAATCGAATTCATCTCGAGATTGCTTCTCCCGGGTAAAATATGTTCGAATGGGTATTTGGTGAATTATGCGTTAATGTATTTAAAATGATAGGCTGCAGAGTGGTTTTTAAAATTGACTTCTTGGCAAAAAATGTATTAAGACTTGGTAAAGTAAATTTACGCGGAATTAAAGGATGAACGCAGGGGGAAAAAATTTAAATAAACTTCACTTTACATTCAACCATTTGAGGGATAAATTAATAAAACTTACCGTTTTGACAGGGCAATTTAATAAACATCGGCGAATTACACTACCGTAATACTGCATTGAATGATAAATAATAAGGATAAATAAAATTATACAATGAAAAAAATAATACTCTGACATGTAGTGTGTCATAAAATTCTGAATTAGAATACAATTCCTTAGAATAAAACTGCAAGACAGAATAATTGCAAGACTCCTTTTACTTTCTCTCGTTTAATTAAATACTTTGCCTAATAATTGAAATTATTTTCATTCATTTACCCGCACACAATTGGTTACTTCTTCAACGCACAAATTACATCGGAATAACATTCCATAAAAAGTTGATTCTATAATTAAATTCGTGGCAACAAAGCTGGCAGTCACGCGCGCCAACTTCCTGATCATTTCGACAATTCCCAACTGGACTTAAATATCGCACAATCCGCGAGGCAATCGTTCGAAACCTAATTATACAGCGGGCCGTAAAGACGCGTCAAATCGCTTCCTCAAATATGCAACACGAAGTCAAGATCTGCCGATAAAATCGTAACACCTGTGAAATACTCCAGCGGGCGCTCGCACCCGGCATAAACTCGGATTCAAAAGGTCCCCATCGGTTGGCATTAGCATAGCCGCGGAGTCCTATAAGTTTCGCAGATGGGCAGCCACCTATGGCGCGCTCGCGCACTTTCTTTTTAATTATCACACTTCCTTATGGGCCAAGTTCGCGGAGCGGCATCGACTGAAAAGCGATCCCCGCTCCGCGAAAGCCTCCTCGCCGCGCTTTAACGCAGTTATGAATCTAGTAATTTCTAGGTATAATAAGTAATAAATCACGGGAATGGCGGCGATCTTCCACTACGGTTCTCAGGGAACATCTCCCCGGCAGATGTTCGACGCTTTTCCCATAAGATCTGCACGATTTTTCTCGGCCGGCCGGCAGTACCGTTGGCGAGGCTTCGGCTGACGCGAGAATCGCGCGGGTTAAGTGAGATGTACAGGAAGAGCGAGGACGAATGAAACGCGGCAACATTTATCGAAGCCAAGTGATGTTCCGAACCGTCAGGGCCCTTCGCGAAAGGGGCTGGGATACGCATCCCGAATGATTAACGTGCCGGGGCTCCCAGAATGTGAATAGCGCCTTCGCGAAAACTAGATTCGCCGGCCGCGCGAGATAAATTGCGCCGCTGACAACGCAAATCGGACCGTACGGCTGCCGCTCTTTTTCTTTTATTTTTTTTGTTTTTTCTTATCATCGGCAAAATGATGATGGATTCGTGGACGCTGCACCCGGCACGCGTTACGATTACGACGCTACGAATATTGTTTCGGCACGCGGGACTTGATTATAGCTCGCGAAACCCACGATTACAGGTCCTTATATTTACGTAAATTATAATTATGGGAAAAAGTTGACGGCGATAATGGAACTCGAATGGAACTTTCTGATGCTTACGCGCAGAGAAACTTATTAGTAGTTCTCATATTTTATAATACCTCGGGGGACGTGAGCATTTATAGCACTCCACATAAGACTTAGTAAAAAAAAAATGCCCTTATACAAGGGATAGAATTCAATATCTCACATTCGCCAGGCCCGCACTGAGAGTAAAATGTTGAAACAATTGTAATTTTCCGTTGTAATTTAAGGACATGATGGACGAGGTAGCAAAAAGTACAATCAGAAATTCTAGAATCTATTCAAACATTTGTAAAAATAAAATGAAAAATCATAATATTTACGTGTTTTATGAACACATTTTATAATTTTTGATTTTAACTGTTTGCCTTCATCCACTACGTCCTCAAATTACAAAAAAAAAAGATTACAATGTTTACAAACATTTTTCTCTCAGTGCACCCCTTCCACGTTTAACTAAAATTTGATGCAAACCAATTTTTTTCAGGTGTTTACGTACTCGCATAAACATCAACATATAAGTTTATTAACTTTTAAACTCAATAAAAAAATATATCATGAAATTTGTTAAACAAATTTAATAATTTTAAATATATGCAATTTTCATCGTAAACATTGACCAAGTGACGTTATTGGATAATTTAAAATCCTGTTATTAAACATAAAATAATGAACTCGAATGGCTTTATATTCAATTAATATTATTGATGCATTACTATTGAATATTCTTATATTCCACGTAGAGAAAAAATGATAAATTATGCAACCATTGTATAAATGTTTGTTCTTAAAATCAGTATTAATTCATTACACATGTTCATTTATATATATGTACATAAAAAACATTTAAATGCATAAAAAAGCATAATATTTCTAAGTTGACTTTCATTATTTATTTTTATTCTCAGTGTGTTATATTCATTTTAATTAGATTAAAAGTAACAGAACTATAAATAATAAAAGAAAAAAAAAACTAAAAACAAAAAAGTAAGTTGAAAGTAAATAACTCTATAAAGTTGTTTTCCGTAAATCATTCTTATTAATTTATTTTCTTGTTAATAACCAAATCATAAAAAACATAATGATGTTTTTTTGTTAATAAAACAAATTTCATAACTCCTTTTAGGAAATATATCTCTTTATTAAGATGTTTCGAGTACTTATCCTACTCCACCTATCACTTTTACTTCAGAAATTAATTATATTACAGCAACTGAAATATGGGATTAAATGTACGTAAGCTCATCATGGAGTAATTTCAAATGAAAATCAGTTGATTCAATCAACTATTTCTTTGAGTGTGGGAAATAGCATCAAGAGATTACCAAACAATTATATAAAGATATGAAAGCATTTTAATTATTTAGTTATAATAAACAATTATTTAAAATGTTTAACAAATTTTTGGGGCTAGTGAGAAATCCATAACAAATGAATCTGTACATAAAAAGTTTTAAGAAATTTATGTTTAATTTTTATCTTTTAAATTTTACTAATTGGATATTATTTAACTGAATTAAGCAATTTCGTTGATAAAATTCTAAACATTTTATAAATAAAGTTATCTAAATAATTAACTTTGAAAAACTGCTATATTGTTAAGTTCCCCTTAACATTCACATTATATTAAATGAAAATGAAAATTAAATTGAATTTTAACAAAATACTTCAGAGAAAATTTAAATATATATATATATATATACATAATGAATAAATCTATCTAAGTTTTATATGATCAAAAGTTGAATACACATTCATTACTGTATGAAGAAAATCTGCACTAATGCATTTGAGAATAGCGTTATAGTGACTAATATACGTAAACTTATTAGCACAAATATAGAATAAATCGTTTAGATTCTTATATAAAAAAGAGCATATTAAGAAAGTCTTTATATCCTAAAGATGAAACATCATTTATTTTAAAAGTTAAAATTGATAAAGTTATATAAAAAATGAATAAAATAAATGTCGAACTTTGTAAATTTAAAACTTATTTTAACATATGTTTGTACCGCATATTTGCCAAGGAAAGTACAATGTTAATAAAGTTACTAGAGAAAAGCTTTAAAAATAATGCTCTTGTCACAATATAATAATAAGACAATCAGATGTGAAATAAGCCACTATTAATTGTACATTGAAGAAAAGTAGATAATTTAAAACATCTTAATTTGAATTCTAATTCAAATGTTTTATTGTGTTCATTATTCAAAATATTTTTTGTCTTCATGACATTTGATATAAATGGTTGAAATCAGCAAATCATCACTTATGAATAGTTAGCGTGCTGGTATCTATGCTTTTACAAATTCTTAATTTATATTCATTGATAATTATTGTATTAGTATGAACTATAAGATAATTCTCCCATAAAGTACCAATATATGAAAAATATTTTTTTTAGTTTTTTTTTTCTGAAAATACAAATAAGCATTCATAAACTTATTCATATATTTATTACATAAAATAATTATTACTTTATATTGCAATTTATATATTCAAACATTTATTTCAGAAATAAAAAGCGTAACAAATTAAAATTACTTATTACAGAATTACCATATATATATATATATATTACTCTGGGAAGCACTTTAATTAAATGTAAAGAATTTAATTTTCATTGGAGTTAATATGAAATACTATTCACATCTTGGCCTTAACCGAGTAATTTGACTGCCAATTCTAAATTATTTCTTTATGAATTAAAAGAAATTTGTTGTCATGATTTTACCACAAGTCACTTGAAATAGATTGCATAATTCATACATTTTTTATAGTAAATCAAAGTTTATTTTTGTTGCTTCTGATACAGGTGGTATGACGATTATAGCATAATAAATTAAAATGTACAGAAAATAAAGACCTGATCAAACATGTAATCAATGGACAAACTCAAACTCAATTTATTACTTACTCCATTACAATATATTTTTCATTGTAAATAAGATTATAATCATTTATGTGTGATGCAATACTTTTGAAATGTCAATCTAAGACAGTCTTTATTCATCATTTCATGCATAACAGCTCTGTCACTATCGGTCGGAGGTATATTGTGTATGTCAGAAGTATAGCATGACACTCATTCCAGAAAATGTTAAACATCAAAATACGACATAGTTAATCTCAGATATAGAAGAATTCTGTTTTTACATATTTAAATCAATATCTTCAAATATAAAATATTTCCAAATAATTTCTATTTTTCATATTAAAATCTATGAAAAAGCTTCTCTTTTCTCGCATTAAATTCATTTATTTATAATGACTAATTTCTTGGCATCATTAAAAATAAGAATTATTGCACTCCATCATTAAACGTTTATGTTTTAATGATTTGTTTAACTTCAAATTAAAATAAATTTATCCAAATAATAATAATTCTCAATGCGAACATTTGTAAGTTACATAAAATCAATAATAATTATTATAACTGGATTCAAACATAAGAAAGGTTATATTTTAAAATATTAATAATTATCATAAAACTTGAGCATGAATATTTTATACATTTCATTAAATTTTATGGTGCACTTAATATTTTTCTTATTATACTTTCAGTTTTGATGCAACGTGTAAATTCAAATTAATTTCATTGGATGTCACATTAGTTATTCAATTTGATTACTTAAAATGTATGATTAAAATTTTCAAACTTTATTTAACACCAATTTTTATTACAATGAATTTCAAAATTAGATTTTCTATAACCATAATAATAATGCGTTAAGTGATCTGTTAAGAATATATAAATAATATCAGATACTTTAATTTAATTTAATATAAACATCTTAAATAAATTTAATTGTTTCGTCTTATCAATTGAACTGTATATAATTAGAAAAGAAATAATATTAACGTTTATTATTAAATAATGACTTCATTTTAATTTATTAAGAATTTACTAAGATAATCAATCTGATTAACTAATGAAAAGTTGAGAAAGAATAAAATAATTCCATTAAATAGTGTTATTTATTTCTATTGAATAATAAAATTATAAGATAATTAGAGATTATAAAAAAAATTAACCACCAAATTTGTTTATTTCTATTTTAACCTAATTGGTAATAATTATAAAAATTGATAATTGATTAATAATTGATTAATAATTATAAAAACATTATGAACAAAATATTAATTACCTATTTGTGAAAATAATAATATAAAATGTTCAAACTCAAAAAATTATGAAAACTGCATAATTAAAATGAATATAAATGTTGTAGTTTCCCACGGATCATTATACTCAATTTCCTTACCTGATTTGTTGCCTATATATAGCAAATGTAGATTTAGCTATTATAAATAGTATAACAAAAAGCATTTAAATAAATATTTACATTAATTTTATTTTAAACACAACAATACAAGAAATAGTTGCAAAAATAGAATATATTGCTATTATTAATTTTAAAAAATAAAATTAATTTAATATTAATCTTAAATAATTAAAATTAATTTCATATAATTTGTACAACATACTTTTAACAAGATAAAGTACTATATGTAGCAATGGTATGCCATTTAATAATTTTTTTTTTCTATATTCACCAATTAACTTTCATTAACTAAGATATTACAACAATTTAATTAAACAATTATTGTATTTGATAAATGATCCAGTTATTTTAAGTGGCAATTTTATAATTTAGATTATTAAATTGTCGAATAAAATTAATGTAATTTTAAATAAATCCTTGTTATTTTGTACATATATAATTTTATAATAATTGCAATTAAGAAGCAATAATTAATAATTGTCAATTAAAACTATCCCCATTTTCAAAATAAATGAGAGATTACACAATCTAAAGAAGAGTTCATTAAGCACTGAAAATTTTTATAAATTTTGATCTCACAAAAATTAAAAAATCAAATTAAATATTAGTATATAAAGTACTAACCTTCAAACTTGATTTAACTTGTTATTTTCTATAATGCATTACATTACAATTCTCATTCTTGTTATACATGTTGAAAATCAATGTGGAAATCATGTAACCCAAAGAGATTAGAATGGTCGAAATGACTTGCATAAAAATCGCAGCGCAGTAGTAATCCAAAGAATCCAATGAATTTTGATTTTATAAAGTCTGAAAAATCAAATTAAACTTTAATATATAACATACAAACCTTCAAACCCGATTTAACTTGTTATTTTCTACAAAGTATTATATTACAATTTTCACTATTGTTAAACATGTTAAAAATCATGTTACTTTAGAGAGGTTAAAATGGCCGCAACGATTAGCATCAAAATCGAAGCGCAATAGTAATCCAAAGAATCCGATGAATTAATGCAAGTTTGATGGTCCACGAATCCGAATATCACACTAAATAAATCTAATTAACGAGTCCGAACGAAACGTTTCACCGAATAAACCCGAATTAAACGAAACCGACAAAATACCGCCCGCCAAACGAAAATCGAGTAAAAGCAAATATGGCGGCGCTTTCGCCCTCACAGCTTTTTCCGTTGTTCGACTTCAAATCAAATTGGGTGGCAAGTATGACAATGGAATTTGTGTTCCATTGCAATAACAGTAAATTAAACCAGATTTCGTAAAAGAATATGAGTCTAAACGTAATTTAGCAAAATCGATCGAAAAATAAAACAAATTTAGCAAGATCGATCGAACAATAAAATAACCATGAAATGATACATTATAATTAATAAAAAGTAATTATAAAATAGAAATAACTTGATGCGAACAGAACACGAATTAGAAACGTTACATATAATAAAGAACAACGTAAAAGAAAACTGTAAGAGCTCGCGAAACGACTAGAATCAAGAACACGACGCGCACTTGATGAATGCGAAACGAACAAGAAGCCAGTGTCGCCAACTCAACGGTATTGATTGTCCTTTACACTTACACATTAGATTCGCTTTATACATTGACGAAACATAGGTTGCTTACGGGACAAGCTGGATTCATGCATCGATGCATGCATCTTGGTTAGAAAATTACAATTTAGGTTGGCAAGTATGTACAAATAAGAAGAGCGATGCATGCATCGATGCATGAATCCAGCTTGTTCCGTAAGCAACCATATAAAAGTAATGCAAAATCGGTTTAAGTATAATTTGATAGAATAAAACAACAAATTCTTTAATCTTATCGATGATAAAATATTTAAACAACATTGAAATGTAATTTGGATTGCTGCAATTTACGGTAAATAATAAAAAATTTCGCAAATAAAATGATAATTACAAAAAATACTAATAATGTGTTGTTGAATAAATATCAAACAAAATATCCCTTTCTGAATCTAAACATAAATCTATTACAATCAGTGTTATATTCGAAACTATAAGAAACGACTCGTCGTGTAACGACAACGAACCGGAAGTTGGTTTTGGCGCGTAAACTTAAATGCCCCAGTATAATAATAATCGTTGAAAAGTAATTTTGCTTTCTTTATTTTTGGTTTCTGGACAAAACCAAATATTTAAAGGATAATTTTAATAAAATTGACATTGACCACATTAAACTGTCCGTCCATAACTTAGTTTAATTGTTGCTAAAGTTTCGTATAATTATTTGCTCGTTGCAAAACTCATACGCATGAAAAAATGTAACATTTCAAACAGTATTTAAATACATTTCAATGAAATACATTAATACTCGATTGGTTATTTTTAGAATCCATTAAAGCGCAGTGTTTATTAACACACAACAACGTGAAAAAAAAAATAAAGCTGAACTTAATAACTCTGTTATTTAACGAGCTCGTATTGGTTGTTTTGGCATTATCGGCAGAGTCGATTAAAACATCGAAATCGATTAACTTCCCAATCGAATGTGCCGTAAAAATCGCGCTGCCTCGCGAATAACTAACCGTGCCGTTAATGAATAAATTCTTAAGGGTCCTTTTCATAGAGTAATTAAATAAATTGGTTTGATTAGAATTCGTTTGCGTGAGCGCTTGACGCTCGCATGCTTCAATTTCGTTCGGGCGCTTTGACGATCGGCTTTAATTTGCCGCTAATGATACTAAAGTCAACGAAAGAAACGCGCGCGGTTCTTAATACCGCGAGGCCGCGTAAAACCCGAGGCGATTTCATTAAACGCCATGGCGATTGCGCTTGACTCGCAAGTGCGAATGAAAATTACATAGCCGGGACCTGCCCCGTGCCAACCGTCCTTCTCCTTTCCTCTCTAACCCTCCTTCCCTCTCTCTCTCTCACCCGTTCTCATTCGCTCTCGTTCATTGGCAGAGCCCTTTAAATGGATCCCAATTTCGGGCCAGCAAAAAGACCCCGAAATGCACCGGGTTTCAATCCGAGAAAGAGCTACGACGTGTCTTAAGATGATGCCGTAAGCGTTAATTACTAGATTAGGGTGTTATTCGTTTTTATTAAAATGAATGAGAATTAATTGATGTTGTTGATTCAGCACATTTTCTCAATCTGGGAGATTATTTACCAATGATGTAACTGAATTTTTATCATTAGTTTCAAGCAAATTTAGGGACCGCGTTTTTTAGGTGTTAAAAAAACGCGGTCCCTAAATTCGCTTAAAATTGATTTAAAAATTCAGACTTTTTAATTGAATTCAATTTTCCCATGTCTAAAAAATATGCTGAATCAATTGCAAGCATCAAATCAGCATTTACAGAATAATAATTACAAAAACACTAACTCCGTGGCAGCAGACTTACTGCATTACCTTAAAAACAACATAAACAATATAAACGGTTTTTGTGTTTACAACGAAATGAGACATTTTAATAAACAGTATAATTTATTTCATTTTCAAGAAGAATTGTTCAAGCGCAAGAATAAATCCTTTAAGTCCGAGCGACAGCGCACTCTGTCAGACAGAAAAACAAAAGAGCCAATAATATAACTCTCGGTGATTGTAAACTCAAAACAACAAAAATTGTTACATAAAAGATTTAGGTATACATTTTTCGGTATTTATTTTTATAACACGGATAATCTGTAATTTCAATTTAAATACTTTTTATTCAATTCTGAATAAAAAGATTCTTTTTTTTAGAATCTTTTTATTTTGAGAAAATTATGAATTTTAAATTTTACTGCGCTCTCTTGATTTCATAAACAGAGTAATTCTTTTTTAATAAAATTAATGTGACACGAATGATATATACATTTTGTTCAAATTATTATATTTTAATAAAAAATATTTAAGTTGGTGGCACTGTCGTCGCAAGTAAATGTTCGGAAAGTCGATAGGGAATATATCGTGCATCTTTATTTAACCATGACATGGTAAAATAAAGATGTACGATGTATTCTAGTTTTTTAGTATAAAGGTGATTTTTGTGCTTACGGCACGTTATTATACATGCAGAATGCGTTCTTAAACATCCCAAGTAAAAATTTCACTAGGCAAACTTGTTTAGATAAAACTTAAGAGTAACTAGAGACAATCTGGCACGGTCGAACTAGACCAGAGATCTCATATGAATTTCTAGTCTAGATTTTTGTAAGTTTAACTTTTCAAATTCTAGACTTATTTAACTTTAATATTAGTTAGATAAAACCTAAAAGTAACTAGAGAGGACCTTGTACGGATAAACTAAACTGCAGAAAACATTTGAATTCGAGTAGACATTCTACAGTGGCGCTTTAAAAATTATCTCGCCATTACTCATTAAAGATTGCACAACATTGTACACAAAGAAAAAAAATTATTATAACATTTCAAAAGGTGGCCACAAAATTTGTTATAATTTTATATGTGTAACAATGAATAAAAGTGAGACAACGAAAGTGCGAGTGAAAAAATATCGTAAAAGGAGAAAAATATATTTTCATTTCATTTCATTTATTTTTTTTCACAACTTTCAATCATATCTAATATATTAAGAGGCAATTACAAGTAAACTCCAAGTTCGCTCACAAGCGCCTTGTGAGTTACGGTAGCCAACGCCTTACAGTTTAATGTGTTACATATCCTACGAGTTTCTTACTAGTTGTCCCTACGAGGCACTCTCAATGAAAATAGTTAAACTCATTAGTGCCGTGGGATTTACTAGACGAATTTTTTACTTGGGATATATAACAGATATTTTTTTTTATGAAATGTGTGTTTAAGAACGCATTCTCAATAATTTGTAACGGTTTCTCTTGTTTCTCTTGTGTAAACATGCTATTCACGCTAATGAGGATTTCCAATCGGATTTAATGGAAATGTGCATGCCCTAATGCAAAGGATATTTTTGATAGATTGTGAAAATATTCTGAATAACCAAAGAAATATTCTAATGTCCGACTCCAGGAATATTTCTCATGTATTCTTGGGTGATTCATGTTTCTTTATATCCCAGAAATGTACCATAATTAATTCTGGAGTCGGACATGAGATTATTTTTGACAAATATTTTTGGAATATTTTTTGCTATTAGCAACTTCTTGAAGTTAGCCCTGTTTCTTCAGCTTTGAGACTTTTCTTGTTGGCAGAGGGAGTGCGCGCTTTGCAATTTTGCTTTTATGTCCCTGTCATTCGTGTTCACTGAGAATTGTGTGCTTTAATCAATTTTAGGTATCATGGATACGAAAGAACGACTTGCACATTTTGTCGTCGATGAGACAGATATACACGAGTGACGGGAGGTTCGCGGTGGTCGGCAACATAGAGCTGCGCGAGGACTGGAACCTCCAAATCAGTCATGTGCGGATGAAAGATGAAGGGATTTACGAATGTCAAGTCAACACCGAGCCGAAAATATTTAAAGCCGTGCACCTCAAAGTCTTAGGTGAAAACTCCATTCATTATTATTATACTTGAATTAAGTTTACCACTATAAATACCTTCGTGCAGTTGCATAGAAAAGCTATTTTTCGAGGCAGCTTTAAAAAAGCCTCTGGAGCGAACGCTCCTTTTGATGTAAATTTCCTTTCAGAGGTGAAGAAGCTATTTGTCTTTAAAAGACTTTTTCTCTCCTGTTTTTTCTTTTTCCTTTTTTTTGAACTCCATGGTCTCGGGGTAATTATAACGTTACTGAATGCGATTTATTGCGTTATCCGTTAGAAGTAAATTTAATGCCTTTTTAAATATCTACAAATCTTGTTGTCAAAACGCATCTTCTTGTCATGCATTGAGAAATGTGTGTCAAGATTTTATGCCGGCGAATATTTAACCACTTTCTATGCTAATGTATATTGGTGATGCTAATTAATTTTGTCCACATAGTCATTATCTTATGCGCTTTTATTTGTTTTTCTTTTTCTTTATTTTATATAATTATTATATCCCTGATAGCAAGGGATATAATTCCAGAATATTTCAAAAATATTTGTCAAAAATATTCTCATGTCCGACTCCTGAAATATTTATGGTTCATTTCTAGGGTATTAAAGAAACGTGCATGCAAACGTGTTCCATCGTATTAGAAAAAGGTATTAAAGTATGTTTTCTTATTTTTATAAGACTGAAATTATTTTTTCTAAACGATCTGACCTATTTCATAAATATTTAATGTTAAATATAATTTTCAATCACGAAGGCCAGCCTTTAGACCACAGAAATTAAAACATGACGAAAATTGTTAGGGTTCAATAGCGTAGTGGTTAGGGATATAGGGTATTGCGATTGCGTTAGTGCTAGATGCGAGGTTCGATTCTCAGCGATTTGCAGATTATTTAAGCGGAAATTGTTAAGCGGATAAAAATAGGCAGGTTAATGTACAGGCACAAACAATTAAAGTGTACCAAAAATATGTACGCAGTTTGCCCTCCCTGTAGAATAACTAATCTACAAAATACTTGTATATAAAAATATAAAAAAATTAAATATTGCAAATGCTATTCAATCAAATTATACTCGTGGAAAAAGTCCTATAAATTTTAGTGATTTGTGTTGTTTGTATAAGTAATATGTACTTAAGAATGTCTCTGTCTTTTATATTCTGGTATGAATTATACTAAATTTCACTACCTTTTTTACTGCGTGTACTTTTTTGTATATTCAGAATATTTTCAGAATTGACCAAAAATATTCTCTGCCATTAGGGATAATTTATTTATTCAACACATCAATTTTTTTCTATTATTGAAATTAATTTTGTTGTATGGTCTCACTTCATATGTGCCGAGAGAAAAGTTATGAATTTATTTTTAATTTCATCGAAGTGGACATGTAAGAGAAATATTTTAGTTTGTTCGTAATTACAAACGAATTGAAATTGTTTGATAACTGTGCACTTGGAGATTGACGCGCAGGAATGAATTTTTTTCGATTTTACATGAGACGGCGCAAATATTTGTTTTTGCACACATGGCAATGCCGAAAGTATTATGTGTTAATATTGGCTCACTATTAGGTATTGGACATGACAGTGAGTTCACGCGTAAACATCACATGTTTTTATTTTACTGAAAATTTCGGAATTTCTACCAAATAAGCAGCATTTGTAGCAATTAGCTTTAATTTTATTTTAACGTTTCACAAGTTGTGGTGTTAATGTGAATAACAAGCAAAGAACATCTAGGCTGACTTACAAAAATGTTGAAAATGTAGATTTGGAAGTATTATTCGACGAAGGTCTATGTTAAATGTTTGAAAAATTATCACAAGCATTAAATGTTAATTCAACGACTGTCGGCAAACATATACATAAACTTGGATTGACTCAGAAGGAAAGAAATTGGGTACCACGTGACTTGACTGAAAGAGAACAAAAGGCATTTAATCACATGAGAAATAGTGCTCGAAATACATACAAAGAAGTCAATCGAATTGTTACTGACCATGAACATTGGATTATAAATAAAGAAAGCAATGGTTAAACCAGATAATTATCGACATCAATGCCAATATAAGATATTCTTGAAATGAAGTTTATTCTGTGTATCTGTTGGCATCAGGTAGGTGTTGTTGTACTAAGAACTACTGAAATCGAATAAAACTATTCTTCTGGATATTATTTGAAAACAGTTTGGGAAAAACCTCTAGGTGTTGTCTGGAAGTGGTGTGGACATAAATGTTGTGTTAGGAGCACTTTCTGGAATATATCCAATAGACGGCGCTGACGACAGGTTGCTCACAAGAGCAGTGTCTCGCGGAGTATATATGGGAGTGTGTTCTAATAATGCGGGCGGTTGAGGACGGAGGTGGCCCGAATTATTTTTGGAACAGTAGAGTCGAATAAAAAATTACAAAGAGTATTGTCCAAGTAATTTTCAAATTTCTCAGCAATTTTCAGAATATTATACGCTTTGCGAAAGAAACGTTATCAAATCTTACATGCAAAGCTTTTGCTTCCTTCGTTTTATTCACCAGACATTTTCGCTTTCGGCTCCCATTTGTTTCGATCGATGCAAAGCGGATTATTAAAGTAACACTTCAAAAATTACGAAGGAGCGAAAAATTGGGTGGATTTGTGGCTCGCCTCTAAAAATATTGATTTCTTCAAAAGTGGAATCCGTTCATTGCCCGAAAAATGTTGTGAAAAGGTTTCGGCTGCAGATGGCAAATACTTTGATTGAAATATAATGTGTGCCGTTAGTTATTAATCAAATTATTTTTCTCGACCAACAAATCGAGAAAATTAATTTCGGCACCCTTAATATTATGAAAATATATTATTATTGCCTCTCCCTCAAAACGTAATGTATTTAAAGGCAGTTATTTTGTACGAGGGAAAGTTAGATTTATTTAAGTGTTATATTAAAACGCGTAAATATCTAACTGCTATGCATTGAGTATAAGGCTGGATATTACAATTATCATGAAAATTCTATAAATTTATAGCGGTGTGGTATAATATTTGTTTTAATGGCTCGTAATAAACGGACTGCCAATAAAAGTTATTCTCTTTTTATTTCAAGTATTTTTTTTCAGCCAAATAATTTGTTTTTTACGGTTCTTAAATTCTATTTTAAACCAATTTCATATTAGTACTTTCAAATTATATTAATTATAAGTATAATAATTTCAATAATTACTGTATATTTAAAATAATATTTAAATACACCAATTATACATAATATATATAATAACATGTATACAAAGCAGTAATATATACAAATAATTATGTATTAGTAAATACTTTTAATTGGAAATTTTAATAACATTGTAGCAAATATACGCCGGCAACAAATATAACAAATGTTTCATAGTAGAATATTAACGTGAAAGCGTAATTTCAGATAATAATTTGGTATTAAATTAATATTATATTAAGTTGAATTTATTATTATGTTAACGTTATATTAATGAAACCTTAAGTATATGTTGGTATACGTGATACTTGATTTAATGGTATATTTATTTTATAGCGTTACTTTTGCTTTAGTATTATGTTATAGTTTAGTAATATTATAAAAAAAGTATAATTTGGCCTTGTAATCATTTGTTTATAAGATTATACTAAACATTGAGTTGTATTATTACAAACCAAGGAAAATAATGCTAAAAATAAACGAAAATAAGAAATAGAAAAACATTGCCTTTTTTCGAAATTGGTTCATGTAAAAAATAAAAAGAAAACACGAAATCTTCTAATTAATACCTATGGATGGTTCTTTGGGTATGGAATCTAACTCGAACCAATAATGATATGAAAAAATGTCCCAAGTACTTTGCTTTAAGGAGACATTATTATATTTTCATAACATCAATCTCCAGTTTAGCAGTTAGCAGACAATTTTAATTCGTTTGAAAATATTGTTATGAATGGAATGATATATTTGTTTGTAAATGGAAATAGTTTGTATAAAACTTGCATTCTCAACATATTATATAAAATAGATTATGGATATGTTTATGAGCAATTGAAAATACGATTGTTCTTGCAAGGTTAAAAAATGTAATGTATCTTTATTTAGTAGCATTCATGAGCAATTTTTCAATATCAAATACTTACAGTTATTTTTTAATACTCCAGAGATTTGAAATATCTTAACAATAAAATTGCAAAGCTTTATAAGAATGGAGTAAATAAAGTTGTACGAAAAAAAGTTAAATTAAAAGAAGAATGGCATTTTATTAGATTTATTTATACTATAATTTCATTTCATTTATTTATTGTATGTACATAATATTTTTATAATTATTTGATTTAAAATTTGTCGTCTTAAAAGCGAGTACAATTGCAACGAGTATTCCTCAATTGATTCTAAAATTGAATTTGTCGAATTTAAAGAATAAAATTAAACACAAAACAAATAGCTTGCCCATTTTCAGGGGAATAAAAAGCGCGAAACGAAAGCATTTTCGTCGGATACTTTTAAAATAAACATTTTGTTACCTTTATATGTAAAGTTTATTAAATCCAAAAGAAATTTAATTTTCTATTATTCTGACAATATTTTCGACAAATTTCATTTCTTCATACTGTTTCGCGAATTCACAGTAATCTCGACGTTTTAACAGCATTCGCAGAATTCTTTGTTTCTCTAAAGTTCTTTTTCTTTCATTGCTTTCATGATTACTTGTACAAAAAAAAAAAAAAAATAAATAAAAAATAAAGTAAAAAAACAGTTTTACTTCATTTTTACAATTTTTTGACTCGTGTGGTTTTGTGCAGGATTTTAAAACAATGCCCATTACGACTACAGTATTATTAAATTTATGTGAACGAGAAGCAGCATTTATTTTTGAACTCTCTATTACTTCTTTAGCAGGTTTCGTTATTGTAATGGAATTTCTACAAAGCTGAATAACGATCCAGCAGTCCTTTTAATTGCGATTCATTTTTATTTCATTTTCATTATCGAAAACATTCTTTTTGTTCAATTTCAATAAACTCGAGATAAAATTAATGAAGTGAATAAATTAAATATACACTAAGGAAAAAGTTAGGTTACAAATTATTAATCTGTATCGAAAGGAGGGGACAAAGTCAATTCTCCTATGTCATATTTAACATACAATTTAAAAGAAGTTACACGGAGAAAAAAGAATATTAAAAATTAGAAACAGAGGGATTTAACATTTTAATAAACTGAATTCCAATTTTTGACAAACTGTTTATTACATGTTTCGTCCATTAGGTGTCACTATTCAGTGTCTGTAACCTATGACGTTCATAAAACAGAATGTCAAATTGTACAAAACTATATGGAATTACAATTTTTAATAAACTGATTTAATACATTTTCATAATTTAGTTTGCCATATAATGATATTCTGCAAGTATAATGCCAAACTAGTAAACTCTTTATTAAAAATTAATTTTTGTTTCTCTCAATGTACGAGAAATCTATAAATTGTGTAGAAAAAAATATCATAAACTACTATATTTTACATAATATACACTAAGCAAAAAAAAAAAAAGGCCATTTTGCGCCGATGAAAAATTAACAATTTTCAGACTGCAATAACTTCGTTAATTTTCATCGGATTTACTTTTTTTTTTCTTCTTTTTGAAGGTTGGAGCTTTGTCTTTAAGGTGCA
>JABFPN010001233.1:0-31459 GCA_022817305.1 Leptoteleia sp. ZL-2020
TTATAGAACTGTATGCATTACATATACTTAGTTTTTCCATAAATTATTACAGTTACACCTACAGAGTACATATAGGTTCAATACCCCAGAATTTATTGATAAATATACTATTTCATTTTTCTCAGTGTGAATGTTAATTTTTATAATTTCACATCATATTGCTATTAATTTTAATATTTACACTAAGAAAAATTGTTACCTCATTATAAGACTTTTATTTAACGTTTGAATAGAAAACTAAATTATCTTTCTCAGTGTAAATAAAACAAACATTGCTTATAACTAAGACAACAAAAAATTTCAATATCAGAGATCTTAATACTATTTAATTGAGACAGTTTGAAGGTTTGGCAACTGTAGAGATCGTACAAGATGAGGTAGTGGATGATTGTACGTATTCGAAAGAAGTCACACAGGAATGTAGCAAAGGTAAGGAGTTCTTGTTTGCTCTCAATCGTTGCACGGTGGGAATGCCTATAGATACTTTTCCAATGAAAACTACGGTAAAAAAAATCATGCCTTTCGGCACCCTGCCTGGTGAGATTGTTTTGGGGACAAATATGATAGACTTGAAAGATCTATTAAGCTCGGTTTTAAACGATTTAAGGAATTATGTGGACAAGCCAAGTAAAGAAATCAACTTTTGTCTTCAGTTTATAACTGAGAAATATGAAAAGGTGCGTAAAATTTCATAATAAAAATAAGTTTACCATTATCAAAGTCTCAGATTAATTTTATTGTTATTATTTTTTAATTCTATTAAATTCACTATTCCATTATGCTTTAAGAAATAGAGAAACACAGAATAAAAACAATATTTAAAAATTTTTAATTTCCTTCTCTAGCTTGCAGAAAATAAAAGTTTTTTTTTATAACATAAAAAATTACAAAACATCCATATATGAATTTTTTATTTTCTTATATGGAATTGTTAAAACATATATGAACCATTTACATTTCTTTTTTACTAGGGTATCAGATCTAATGAAACTTCCATCTTATTCGTGAATAATTAGGCATGGACGGATCAAATTCGATCTGGCTTTATCTAATCGTGGCAGATTATTTTCGGCAAAATAAATTTAGATTAAATCTTATTCGGCGACTAAAATTATATATGATTAGATTGGAATTGGATGAAATATAGACATAAAATTAATTTTGGTTTAACATTATCTAATCGACAATAGAAGATAAAAGAATTATTCTCTGCAAGCGAGAGCCAACTGAAAGCAATAAAATAACGCTATGAATATTATATTGATTTTAATTAGCTACGAGTGATTACTATTTTCATTGATATTCTCATTAATTTGCAGTTAATTGGTCATAAAATGGTCAATTGTTTGCAAGTAAAGCAATTATAAATTTCATTAATGAATACCTTAATTTTAAAGGTTGGGAGTGTTGAATTATCAATTCAGTTATCAAGTTTAGGGCCAAAAATAATTACCAATTTTACTATCCCCAACGGAAAATGCTCGTATCTATTCAAAGAACATCCAAACAGTCCTGTTATCGAGTGCAAACCTGTTAAGCAGACTGAAGCAAAAAATACTGGACTTTCGAATAATAATAATAATGTAATAAATAAAAAAAGCCAGACACCAAAAAGTTGTTGCCAAATAAATGATGGGAGCAATAATATAATAAATCAAAAAAGTCAGAAACCAAAAAGTTGTTGCCAAATAAAGGATGGGAGCAATAATATAATAAATAAAAAAAGTCAGAAACCAAAAAGTTGTTGCCAAATAAATGATGGGAGCAATAATATAATAAATAAAAAAAGTCAGAAACCAAAAAGTTGTTGCCAAATAAATGATGGGAGCAATAATATAATAAATCAAAAAAGTCAGAAACCAAAAAGTTGTTGCCAAATAAATGATGGGAGCAGTACAGAAGGTAAATATTTTCTTTTTAAAAATAAATTGTACAAAGAAAAATTATGTACATTTTACAAGTTACATTGCGAAAAAAGAAGTCTGAAGTGATTAGTTCTTTGAGTCTGAGCGTTAAATATTATATTAAAAACATTGAAAGTTAGGTAATGATGTACATAATGTAGTCCGAATTTTTCTGTTTTTCTCTATTATCTATAACTTTATTAAACACATACTTTGGATTATTTGCTTATTATATCCTCTTTCACTTTTTTTTAGATTCATCCAGTGGTTGCAATTGCTAAATTTGAAATCAATGTCTCTTAACGTGATTGCAAAATTAGAATATTACACATTAACTTAATAGAATTTACACAACTTTGATATAGCTTTCTGCATAAAGTCAACTTTAAGGTAAAAATCAGTAATTATTTGATCCTAGTACAATTTTTTAAATTGAAAATAAATTATAATAAAAATTAATGCAAGTTTTCCTGTTTTAATTTATATCCACAATAATTTAAAAATGCATATTTACATGTAGAAAAGAACTTATATGTTAACATAAGATAATTAAATTTTATATATAGATATAAATGTTCTTTCTTAATTTACATATGGCCGTATATGGTCAAATATGTTTGATATATAGTAATGATTGATTTGAATATAAGGAAATTACTGAAAACATATATGGTTTGAATATTATATCAATTATCGCCAGATATCAACCATGCATTACGATATATGACCATGTATAGATTAAGAAAAAACATACATGTCCTTATATAATTTTGTTCATTTTCTTATATAAAATTGTGAAAACATATATGGACCACATATGTATCATTTTTACTAGATGTGAACTGAAACCTTTGAAATTGCTCACGTATATGTTTTAACAATTTGTTGCTATTTGGTTACGCTTTAAAGAAAGATTATTTTCCTTTACATATTTATTATTGTTCATTATTATTATTCTCGTTTAATGACGTAAAAGATTTATCAAGAATTTTGATACTTATGCAAGTTTATCATCGCGTAACAATCATCTAATAACAGATAAGTGATTTTAATGAATGAATTTCATCTCAGTTTTATTCCAAAGATCAGTCGCGACAAGTTTTGTTGTGGTTAACATAGATAAGATTGAGAAATTATAGTGGAAACTTTAATGAAAATATACATTAAAATGAATATTGAACACAGTTATAAACATGCTTAACTCCAAAAATATAAAAAAAAACATCTACGAATTCTCCTAAAAATTAATTAAAAAAATTGTAGTTGTAATAAATAATAGTTGAAATGAATAAAATTTCAAGCAAATAAACATTCGCAAAATGTAAATTACTACATTAAATGATGTGTTTAACATTGTTAAACATATGAATTGTTTTTTTGTTTCATTAAAGTATTAATTGGATGCAACAATTTGCAAATAAACTACCATTTTTCATCAACGTAAGCATTTTTTCATGTTGACCTTCGAACGCGTAGGAATAATTTTTTTATTATATCAATCATTAACAGAACGCATATATCCATCGAAAAAATAACATTTTATATTAGCTTACAAACGTATTTGTCTAAAATTATTTCCCTAAGTAATTAAATTGTATTGAATTAAAACCGCAAATTGTAATTCGACTTTGACGTTGGCATTCTTTACAATCGATAAGAAACTTTTAATTTTATCAGACAGATATTATTCATGTATGTTAATCCCACTCGTAAGTTTCCACAACAGCTGCTTTAAGCCGACCTAAGCTCTTCAAAAAAAAAAAATTGTCAAATTCGCGACAATTATAAATTTGCCGGAATAAATTCTAAGCCGAACATTAGGGTTGTCAAAAATGTTAAAAGGCATACAACCGACCCTTGGACCAGCTCCAAACTCC
The DNA here is from genome assembly GCA_022817305.1 of Leptoteleia sp. ZL-2020. Taxonomy (NCBI): domain Eukaryota; kingdom Metazoa; phylum Arthropoda; class Insecta; order Hymenoptera; family Scelionidae; genus Leptoteleia; species Leptoteleia sp. ZL-2020. Next base: position 3,782 of record JABFPN010001233.1, read on the forward strand.
CAATAACAATCAACTGATCGCGCCGAATTGTTATGATGATGATCGGCCGAGCGTTCGGGGTCATTCACCGACGGCGACATTGCGCCGGCGCCGACGCACAAGGGGTGTTGTACCGAGTGTCCAACCCTTAGGCCGATATTCCGGCGCGTGCGTACACTGGTCGAAACATGGCCAGGCCAGCGAGATCCATCGCGGAAAAACAACGTACCGAGGAGTCGCGAAGGTTTCGTTGAAGCGTAGGTGATTTTGTTTTGTGAGGATGTTTAAAATCCTAACGCTTGTAAAAACCAGTCCATCATGAACCAGAACCCGTCTACTTCCGAGACGAAATCATTGCACGTGACTAACAGCGATGAGGACGAATGGAGCGGCATCGTGGAATGTGTAAATATTGCAATGTTGACCCCAAAACTGTGTAAGAAATGGCCCAAATAACTCGTCTGATTTTGCTGTTACAGGCGGCCGTTGATAGGTCCAAATCGGAGCGTGGTTCGACGTCGGATAAGGACCGTCGCAGGAGGACCATCATCGTGGAGAAGAAGAATGGAACGTACGGATTCACGCTACAGGTAAAGTCATTTGAAGGTCGTTTGTTGTCTCGTTTAAGGCTTCAAATAGGCAACTGGTGTATTTACTCGGTTACAGAGTTACGGCATACATTACAAGAAGGAGCAGGAAATCGAGATGGTCACTTATGTGGATTACGTGGAGTTCGATGGGCCGGCTTTTAAAGCCGGCATGAGGGAGGGTGACGTCATACTTTCCATTAACGGACAAGAGATGGACCGAGCCGATCACAAGACCTTGGTTAATTTTATTAAAAATTGCGACACCCGGATGAGGATGGTGGTATCGTTTGAAGATTGCGTGAAGAAGGTGATTATTGTGATGAAAATTAAATTACCACTTTTCGATGGGACTGAAGATTGAAACGTTTTCGAAAGGATCAATGTAAATGATTTATATTTGTAAACATTTTCAAGGGCACCGTGATAAAAACAAATAATAATAATAATAAATAAATTGTTCTTTATTTACATCTGGAATGGCATGGGAATGTGGAATAAAAACAAAGATTATTAATATTTCCTAACGTTGTAGGTCGAGGTACACATGCGCTATATCGAGTTGCAAAGAGCTTTGCAATCGCGTATAAACAAATTGGAAAGACTCTGCGAGCAGGAGCGTTCGATTCTGATGGGTAAATGGAAGACCCATTCACTACCAGCGCGCAAAAGAACGAACGGCGCGGGAAGCAACGATTCCGACCAACCCTCGCCATCCTCCAATTTGAGCTCCGCGAACATGCAGTGCTGCCGGCCGGCGGCTTCCACGGAACACTTGCTGCTTTACAGCGTGGTAAGATCCGACTCATTGCGCCCCCTATAAACATTCCCGTGACAATTCTGACCGCCTTCAATTGCAGTACGCGGACGGTCGTTCCTTTTTGATCCCACGAAGTGCCGCTTGTTTGGTGGCGGTTGGACCACCGCGTTCCCGCAGCGACCACTACCACTTCCTGTCGAAAAGTTCAACGGAAGCCGGCTCCAATGCGTCGTCGAGGCACAGTTACCACCAGGCCAACGGCCTTAGCAGCACCCCGTCGAAGTCGAAATCCCACAAATCCGCGGGCCAGCAGACCTGCGAGTCCAATTCCAATGCTTTGAGATCCGGCGCCAACAGTCTCTGCGTGGCCTGCATTTCCAGCGCCACCAAAAGACGCGAAAACGACAGTGGTAGCTTGGACGCGTACGACCTGGCCAGCCCCTGCTGCGACCCCAATTGTGTGCCCAGTCGTCGACGCCGGGATAAGCAGAGGCGCGCCAGAAACGAGCACCATTCCCAGCAGCACCAACAGCCGCAGCAACCGCAACACGCCGTGCATAATTGTCCCAAGTCGTCGGATCACAGTTTGCACTCGATTACGAGCAGCGAAATGTCGACGACCGTTGATAGTGTCGCGTCTTGTTCCACTTCGTTGAGCACCGACACCCTTTACTGGGACCCAAACGTTCAGCAGAGATTGCCCCAACAGGTGAAATTTAGTTGACCTTTTTAGTTTCCTTGAAATTTTTCTGCATTTGACTGAATTAAGTGTACTTTAAAAGCAAGACTTCATTTTCATTAAAAAACCGAAAGATTTTATTAAGTAAATATAATATTATCTTATTAAATTTAATCTTAAAGAAGCTTAATTGTTACGATTTCATTATTAATACTCAACTGTTACAAAATATTTCATTGTTAATAATTTAAATTATTTAAGGAATATATTTCATATCTTTAGAATATCTTGAAATAAGATAATTTTCATCAGATATTTACAAATGTTTCCATACTGAATACAATACACTCAGAAAACATTCGATTATGATAAATAACAAACTTAATTTCATTGTCAAATAAATTACGATTATTATAAAAATAAAGCAACAACAAATCATATAAACATTGAAAACAATGTGACAGACAATAGTGCTGTTTTTAACTTTTGTTTTGGATACATGTCCATTTTTGGCTAAATATTACCGTTTCAAATAGCACTAGTACTACTTTTAAATGTAAGCTGATTGCATAATAGAGTTGTGGTGAAAAAATTTTAGATTTGGTACAACTGTTGTTGTTACTAATTATATTGCAACTGTACGATTTTAGTTGTCCTAAAACTATAATTTTCTCTTCAAAATACGCTAACAATTATTGAAAAACTGTTTTTTTATATACCATAATAAAAACATCTTTCAAATGATTTAGTGTCTTCAATACGCAAAGCCTAAATCGTGGGACAACCTAACAACGAAAGCTTTTGGCGGATACGGTTTCGGTTACGGTTACGTGGATACCACGTCCGCAAAATCCCACAATAACGAACGATCGAGCAAAAGCTCGCACAATCGAGCCAAAACGCCAACCATTTCGGTGCAAAGGAGGAGCTCTTCGACCAACACCGGTTACTCCACATCCGGAAGTCGACATTTTCAGCCGACCAAATCAACCGAAAGCCTACTAGTGCCAACTCAATACCAGGTGGACATAGACGGTAGCGTGAGCTGCGAGTGCCTCGACGGTCACAACACCAGGTATTATTAAAGTTTAAACATCCTCGCAAACTTCCGACGCTCCATTCTTTTTCCGCCTGCACGGTATTGGCGAGTGGAAAAAGGACGGGACGAGAATTCTGTTGCAATTGCAGCAGAAGGCGTGCGTTTGAAGTGCGAATGTTAATGATCATTTGTTCAAGGTTCATAACTGTCCAACTGGAAAAACACAAGAGACAAGATAACGGTTACGGAGGAGGTCACTCTCAGGTTAGGCTTCGACGTTCGAGCCACTCGGAGAACAAACACAGAGCCACGAGCAACTCCGAGGCCACTCGACTTTAGATTAAGTTTGGCTAATTGCAATCGGAAGTTGCTGAATTCGTTCGACATGAATTCAGCTTTATTGATTACGTCGTTCTGTCAACGTTACACCGTTTATTACAACGCAGTGTTTTGTATTAGTAATTTGTGTATTACGAAAAGAAAAATACTGTCTATTACATTTTTTTTATAAGTTCAATTCGATATAAGTTTATTTAACCCCTTTCTCGACGTCGTACACTGAGAGATAAGTTGTATTTAAACCCTAGTAGAAAAAGATATCGTAGGATATCCAATTAATATTTTCAAATAATGTAATTGTTCAACTTTTTCAACTATATGATCCGTTTTCTATTAATATTAATAGTTTTTATTAATCTTTTTTCCTCCGTGTATACCTTCCAAAGTTGGAAAGATATCTTCTATTTTACCATACCATTGTAGTAAAAGTTTATGTATGCTAAATAAAGTTTTATACTTGGTATAGTAATAATCACCGTTAATCGAGGCAATTTTACAAGATTATATAATAAATTTTATATCATACAAATTTATTATTACATTAGAATAGTAACTGTATAAACATCGTAGACGATATCCTTCCTGTGTTAGAAGGTATGGTAATTTTTAATACAACTTTTATCTTAGTTTATCGTGTGGTTTTTCCATTCTTTTGAAGCGGTTTAAATTGCTTTTGAGGGAATAAATTTGATATAAATTATAACATATTGAACAAGCAAAATGAAAAGGGTTAAATAAAATTATTTTTTACGCGTACACTAAAGAAGGTACAACTTTCAAAACAATATATATTGTAACTAGTAAAAAAAGTGTTTATTACATTTATGGTACGTGGATTACGTATCTGAGCAGTTTTTCCATTTAATATAATCCTGTTGTTGACACTTTTTTAGATTGTATTTTCTACCTTCAAGCATCGAAAAATAAATCAGGAATTGTTTTTATTCATAAAAAAAAATAGATACATAGCAAATCCTAAATGTATTAAGGCAGCCGCTATAATTATTCAGCTAAGTATTATATTTTCGTGCATATGTAGAATATATACAATATCATGAGAAGCTAAATTGTTGAACACTTATTTTTCAAAAGTCAAATTTGATACAATGAAGAATTTTTATTTCAAATCTTGTACAAAGCAAACGATTTTTAGAGAAATAAAATTTACATTCAAATATCTAAAATGCTGTTATTTTTTTGCATATATTAATATTTATTGATAAAATTACATTATTATTATTATTTGAGAATGTGTTATGGTAAAAAGAAATAATTAATTTTCATGATAACTAGATAACTTTGTAATTGTTACCAAATACTGGTAAAAGTAACTAGGAAACGTATTTATTTTAAGTATAAAACTTTATTTTTAAAAGAAGTAACTATTAATTTATATTTATATTTAATCACTTTTATTAAGGCTAATGTTAAAGCTACTGAAACCAGATTTTTTTAATCTAATTATTCAGTGTTTCACATTTCATTTTTATCTTCGTTTAGTTGCATTTAATTCCTTAACTTCGTTACCAGTCACTGGTAATACATATTTAAGACAATTGTGTTATACAAATTATTATATTTTATTATATAAATAATAAAATATAGAATAAAATCACTTTTCGAAATTTTTTTTATGAAATTCACAATGATTTTTATGCTGTCTAAATTTATTGGTTCAGTTGACTCAGTCGTTATACACGGTTATACCCGGTGTAGTTTAACGAGATTCCCACTATTCCTTCTTCACTCGATATATCATATACATGTCTAATACAGTCATCCAACTCTCAAAACACAATACTAATTTGTCGTACTTTATATATATATCTCAAACAATTGCCAACTTTGCAAAAATGCAATTTAAATTATTATTAATAAAAGATTGTTTTGTTAAATCAGAAAATAATTTGTTAGTTTTCTCATAATAATTGTCTAGTGAATATAAAAACACTATTTTACATAAATAATTTTATTGCAAATTAAGAAAAAAGAAGAAAAATTTGAAAATAACGAATTTAATTTTAAATTAAATAATAAGCGTGCACGATCAATATAAATGGACGGGATGAAATTAAATAGGAGAAAAATCATAATTGTCGGTATTTCTGAGAATAATTGAAATCACGTTGTCAAACTTGATAAATCATTTTGATAAAACAAAATTTATTCTTATTTAATTCTTAAATTGCTGCTAAAAATATAATAACGTTATTGATTTTTCTCCTTTTTACAGAAGATAAACATCCGTAGCCATTTTGCTTATTAAAATCTCATAACCGTGGTTGCTCATAAAAATATATGAAATTCTATTTTCATTGTAGTATTTAATTTCTTAATTGCATTCCAATAATTATTATTTTGTTATTCAGTATCAAATATAAACTTCATTGAAAAAACATATTAACTACTATCAAATGGAAAAGAATTTACTTAACCATGCTTTCGTTTATATATTCCAATCCTTTATGACTATATCTGTATAAACCCTGCCTAAAAAATTGCGTCATATTGTTGATGTGATTTTATATATACTTATTTTATACTGAACTTAAAAAGTGATTTAAAAGATGTAGGCAATTCAGCTAACCACAACCGATTTATTTCATTCAAATCATTACTTTAAATTATAATATTTCAGCAAAAATTATATTTGCATAATTATTTATATTTTATTGGATTATAAATTATATACAAATAAATGAACGAAATAAAATATAAATATAAGTTTGAAAATAAATAACTTTCAATTCACGTATGCGTTCACAAATAATACATACCAGTTTCAATTCATAATAAATCAATATTTTACAATGATACAGATTTTCTATGGCAAAATTGAATGTACGAGATGAATTTAATAAATACAGCAAATCTGAAACTATAATAGAATTATGATTAATAAAAAAATCACATATATATATTTTTTCATTATTTTATAATTTTAGTACAATACTTTAAATTTATTTAGATTTATTTGCATTTAATACAATATAAATAATTGTATAATTTTAGTAAATCTACTATTTATACCAATAGGAATAAAGCATGATTAATCATGTAGATCAAATAAGCCATGTGACTATTAATTTACTGTTTAATTTGACCACCAGTTAATAGTCCTATTTACATCCTAATGTTCAGTAGTCTCCTTAATAAGTTTCATTTAGAATTTACAATGAACAAAATTGTGGTTCCATCTAAAAGATCTAAAAGAAATCAATGTATTTTTCTGATTAAAGTGTATATATGACATGAATTGATATGCAACGACTATTTATATACAAATTTACTGATTTTAATTTTATTTAATAATGTAATAAATACAAACGGAATTTACACACATGTGAAAAGAAACAAGTTTAATTCATTTTATCTTTCTCAATTCCAAATTTAGGTTCGTTCTATGGATGCATTCAGAAAATTTTTTGAAGAAATTGTAATCTTTTTGTTGTATTTGGAGAACGTAACGGACAAAACAATAAAAAATTATAAGATGTATCCATAAAAAATGTAAATATTATGATTTTTCAGGTTATTTCTACAAATTTCTGATTACATTCATCTCCTCCAATTACAACGAAAATTTTCAATTTTTACAAAATTTTACTCTCGATGTGATTTGAACACTCAACCTCTTCGTAAGCTTATGCACGAAGGTCAATTGTATGTTACTATAAAGGAAACAGCATGGCATGAAATTTTCGACCGCAAACACCAAAGGTGCACAAGCTTCCTTAGATCGGTAAGTGCACACTGCTAAAAATATCACAAGTACGTGTTCCTAGACAGACAATCGTCTATTTAGACACCTGTATAACAACGACCGTTGGCATGTTGGTAATATTTTCGCCGAAATTTGCATACAGATATACACGAAAGCCGCCAAATCCGTCAAATTTTTCGCAACACCAACTTGAGTTATCAAAAGGAAGTGGCACCTCTCTAGTTGGCGGGTGCGAAGCACACAGCGGAAGAGAGTAAACCCGCTAGCTGTGTTTGAACGCGCGTAACGGTTATTTTTTCGCGGGAAAATCAAACGGCGCAGCGGCTCCGCTCGGGCTCGGATCGGCTGACTTGGACGGCTCTCTGGCGAGCGGCGCGACGGCCGCCGCTCTCGCTCTCGCGCTCTCTCCCCCTCCCCCGCCTCGTCCCCCGCCACCCCTCGCTCTCTCTCCCCGGATTGAAATGGTCCGCGGCGCCTACGTCACAGTCCAAATGGACGGCGGCGGAGGGGCCGCTTCAGGGGGACGTCACGTGACCGCCCGGACGCCATCTTGACAGTCCCGACGGCGAGAACGGTGTCGAGCTCTTGCGGTGTCGTGACGTCGGTGTGTCCAAATAAACGGCGCGTATATGCGAAGAATTTCGATGCGAGGACGTTCCGTAGTGCAGCGGTTGTGTTGCGCGCGTTGCGTCGGCGTAATTTGGTGGTGTCGCGCGGTCAAGTGAACTTTTCGTTGTCCCACGGAGGCCGCTGCCGCCGCGCGATAGGCCACGAGATCGTCGCGGCCCTGTTGTGCGTTGCTCGGGGGGATTGCGCGCACGGCTGAGGAATCACGGCAGTTCTGTCGCCGTCAAACAGTAAGCAAACCCGGCCCGAGCAATCGGTGCCTGCTCATCACCTGGCCGCCCCCAAGCGGTCACCCATCGCCGCGGCTACGTCCGCACCCCGTTGCCAAAACGCCAACGCAGCCCCCTCGCGAAAGAGAGGAAAGAGAGAAAAAAAAGGACAGCCGATCGATTTTTCAGTTTCACCCGCTAAAACTCTCTCGGCGTGTCTCGGCTCCTCGCGGTCGCTCATATCCCCTGTTACTTTCGCGCTCCACATTTTCTCATCTTTATCCGCCTGTTAAACCTCTCTTTCGTACGTATGCGTCTCTGCCACCATAACTATACGTTATCGCGGTAAACAAACATCTCTATCTTTTCCTCTCATTCGCTCATACCAACTTCATTAACTTTCCTTGGATCTAAAAATTGCATGGTTAATCCACTCTACGAAGCATTACTAAAGATTTTCTCTCTTTTTTTTTTTTTAATTATTAACACGACAAAGATCCTGAACTCAACGGACAGTTCCTGGTTCGCGATTCAATTTTGCCGTTCCAATGCAATACTCGTGGTTACTGGATTAACCCAACTGACGGAACGCCGAGGAATTGTTAATAGTCGCATCCCTTAAATCAAAACTCGCATTGATTCGAGAAAAAAAGCCAATTTCTTTGACTTTTCATTGAATCTCGTATACGTTTTCAATAAGTATGGTTAAAAGGAAGCGGATGGCCACCCTTTACGCCGAGTTTCGACGGTTGCGTTGATGTGCGGTTATAATTGCGATATACCGTCGGTTGGGGGATTTTATATTAAAAGTCCCTAGGAGTGTGATATTTATCCGGCGCGTTCCAGCTTGAAAAATTTCTTAAATTGAAAAAGGATGCATTTAGGTGAACGGGGTTGTCTGTTCTTTTTTAATTTAAACGGTTGTCCAAGCTGGAACATGCCAATAATATAACATGGCACCCACTTGTCGGTGGTCCTACACATTGCGCTCGGCGATTAGTTGGTGCAATAGCGGCTTCGACGGCCAGGGCCGTAGACGAGGGGCACCGGTGACGGTGACGACATCGCTGCCCCTCGATTATTATTGCACGCGTAGACGGGCGCGCGCGAGCGTACATGTGCGCGACCATCTGTGTGCGTGCGGTGGCGCGCGCGTGCGTTTCTCGCCTACAAATGACGCAAAATTTTGCCGACGTTCCCCCTCCTGTCCCGACACACACACATACACCCCTTCTCCCCCGCGATCGTCTACCAGTTGGAACCCCCCTCGTTCTCTCGTACCGGGTCGTTTGGGCAAACGGAACAAAATATTGCCAATTCGTTGGCATCCGGGGGTGGGTGGCATTTTGTTAGTTACAAGTAGGATGGATTTTTAGAGAGAGGTTGCCGGGCGGTTTTGTTTACCTAAGAAGCGCGACGACAAGGAACAAGAGAGAAAGAGAGACGGTTGCTAGAATCGAAATTTGAGACCAAGGGAAGGTGTTCCAGGATGATGAGAAGTATCAGGGTTGAACGTGAATTTATGGTCCGTTTCCATTAATGGTCTGCGTTTAAAGGCGGTCGAATGCACCGTTGATATTCACATCCCTATCAGTAAATTTTTATGTATCCCACTGTTTAAGGTGGCATACTTTAATTTTCTTTTTTTTTTTTACATTTAGAATGACGTTGTTTATGACTAAACGTTGATATGCTAATATCTATATTACATAAAATCATATTAACCCAGCTATAATTAATTATTCATATAGGAATGTATTCTATAATAATTATCTAAACATTAATTATTAATTTTTTTTTCTTATTAATAGAATCATTATGTTCCATAAACTAGACCACTGCGCACAATTACTGATTTATTGAAATGTAATCATTGCCTTTGTTTATAACCAGGTAAAGGTGCGTATATAAATAAGGGCAATTTTTGTTATACATTATGATGTTTGAACTTTTATAGTTATTTGTTGGATAAAATGACCTGAGAATACTTATGAGAAACAATGAATGGCTATTGTAATAATAGATGGAAATTTTAATTGGGGTGGGGTGTTATTAATGTTTTGTACGATGGGCATAAGTGAAATTAGTAAATTAGAAAATGTTATTAACACGAAACATTTGCTTGTTTTAATATTTCTTTTGTTCCACGCATGTGTACATTTATATTTTGATTAATGGTATGATTAATTAATTTATGAATTGTTTTCTGCACATTCGTAGCAGCGAGATTTTATCCTCTGTGGTATTGATTGAAATGTAACATATTCCATTTATACACATTAATAATGTAATATGTATTCTGTGTACCTGCTCAATAAGATAAAAATAAATGAACTGCAAATTTAAATTACTGAGTATATTGAATAAACAATATAATTAATTATATTTTTAATCATCGATAAAATCGCGTTTGGTAATATCAGTTATTAAAAATGTATAAGTCTGATGAAGTAAATTATATTTATTAGCCACGGCGATGTTTAAATTATAAATTACATGACGATTTTATAATGAAACGGTTAATTTTCTCAAAAATGTTACCCATATTTTTACTACAAAAGCAAATTAGTTACAAAGCAAAAGTTTTTTGGTTAACTAAAAAAACCAGAAAAAAAAAATTACAACATTTCACCGTAAATGAAGCAGAGCATAAAATCTCTATGAAGAATAAATTAAATCTTTATGCGAATCTCTTCGTAATTCATTTTATCTAAAAATTATAATGATAAAAGCAAAAAGAATGAACTCATAATCATTGACTGAAAAAATTTAGTAAAACTTTATAATTTATCCGCGAAACGTTACACTGAATGTACAACAATATCTTGAACCTATACATTATGCAATGTATTTACACACAAATAAATGCAAAATAGTGCATCTCGCATTCATCACCTGCTTTTATTAATCATCTTACTATATCAATACAAATTCATCGCTTTAAACAACAGTAACCCAGTCAACCTTTGTATTATTAAAATATTCCCAACTTGTTCATTAAAAGTAGTATTATCAAAAGAAGAATACTTTTAAATAAAATTTAAAACAAAATGTTGACCAAGCAACAATGGACGGGAATAGGAAGCACACCTCCAAGGTGCAAGAAGAAATCGGAAGGTGCAGTCGCCACCCACCCCACTTTACCCCATTCGACGTACGTCCCTGAGCATAAATTTTTAACGTTTTCCGCCGGTTCAGCCTGCCCTCTACATCGCGTACAATTTTCGGCGATCTTCCTAGATTCTCGGCCACATTTCCGACCAATGGGAGATGCGGGGGTCGCGGACTAGGAAGTCCCGATTGGCTCCGATCCTTCTCTCGTTCCCTCTCCTCTCTCTCTCTCTCTCTCTCTGCGCCTCTCTTTTCCTCTCCCCTCAGTTTCTCGCGGCGCCTTTTTGTTTCTCTTCTCCTCTCCTCGCAAAGCGAGAGAGAATTCACGGCCGATGAAAGTAGTCCGCCTTTGCGGAACGGGAGAAAGGTGGGGAGGAAAAGTCGGGGAAATGTTACGCGAGAGAAGTACCGCGAAGACGCGAAGAAACCGTCATGAGTTCTGACGCGTGACGACTCCTCGCGACTTTACGATTTCGCCTTACCAAAACCCCGACATCTTACTTACTAACCATCGCGTGGCTCGCTCCCGAGGACCCGAGACCGTATTTCTTCAGCCTCGTCACTGTCGGGGGGGTGCTCGGACGCGCGGCACCTTCCCAGCGCGGAGGCTCGGCAATACGATACCTGGTCGATTGCGAGCGACACCCACGTCTCGCCGATTAACGACGCCCGACTGGTAACACTTGGGTCATGATTATAAATCATTGCCATGACCTTCGATATTAACTAATCCGCATAACACAACGCGGGAAAAGTGCGGCGCGGATAATTCACCGTTGAACCGCCCCGCGTTCCCCCTTTTCCGCGCGTATCCTAATCCAACGCAAGACGATCGACACGAAAATTGTTTGTCTTGATGCGTCGATTCAGCTTGCGTTCCTCGCGCTAACGCACTAAACGTTGCTTGCGCTTGTGCCCAATTTCCTGGAAATCCGTTTGGGATACAATCCGAGGGAAAACTGCCACGGTTGTATCCTTAATAGTTCTTCGTAGAACCACTTATTAATATTTCTCGGACTGTGCTTACGATGAATAACAATTTTTCATTATTCCCGCATAATCACTTTATTCTTGAAATGTAACACTGGGAATTTGTGGGAATCGTCCTCCTTTTATTTAAAGCAATTGAACATTCCTTGCTTTGTACCGTTAATTAATTTAATTTAAGGGTGTATCTTGAGACTTATTAATAACAAAAATGTGGTCGATTATTATATTTATCTGTAATGTTTTTTTAATATTTAATATATTAATATTAAAGGATAATATAAATGATATTAATAATAATAATCGGTCTCTGATTTGGAAACGTGGAAAACAAATCAGGGCCACATCTAGTTCCACGCTAGATATCTACTTGGGTTCCCTAACAATAAAGAATATTTCCAGTACATTCTAAAATTATTCTAAATGTACAACAAAATAAATATTACAAAGAAATATTCTAATGTCCTACTTCAGTTAATAATAAAACATAACCCCATAAAGTGACCGTTCCATTATCTAACAATGTTTCCGACTATTCCTTGCCATCGGGGAAAGGAATTCGTTAAAACCGTAAACGGATACTCGCAACAAGGAACTGGAACAAGAAAATGGTCATATTTACGATGAACATTTAATTAAGTAATAATCCCTATTGAGTGGTTACTTATTACTATTGCAATCTTGCGACACACATCTTCAAGCTCATTTCCTCGGATGCCACTTTTTGCGGTATACGGTTTCTTTTTGCATAACTGTCTCCGTATCAGAGAAAAATGTTCTCGCGTTACTACAATAGACGCTGTAACACTTCCTTGTTGCCCCGTCTCTTTCTATCGCGCGGCGCGATCGCGAGTAAACGATAACAGAGAGGCGAACGATTACAGCTCCCAGCGCGCACCGTAATGCAGACGTATCACTGCACTTTTGCCGCGCGGCAAATAAAACGAAAAATTAACGACAATTTTCAGCTGCTACAGGTCGATCGCGAGCCGCTCAACATCACACCTTAACCGTGAAAAGAAAAGACACGTTCGCATCGTAAAAGCAAAGAGCGCAACTCCACTCGGAACACTTTGACAAAGTACCGTGATTGGACGTGGATTTAACGATTTCATAAATGAAACGCGCGCGTCGTTTTAATAATAAATCACACCAAATGATCATCCGCGAAGACAATTTTTCGTGCTAAAACCAATAACAGAAGTGCCCCGTAAACGAAATATTGCTCGTCCACGTTCTTCTCGGTCCAAATAAAATAAACTTTTTTAATAACGAACTTCTATGATGATTGAAAAGCACTATGAAAATGCATCTTTTTTTTTAAGGTGAAATATCATTTATTACTAGATTAGTGTATTTTTGATTATTTTTTGAAAATTAAAAAAAATTATACTATATCAAAAACTGGAGACAAAGTACATCTCCGTGTAATATTTAATATACAGTTTAAAAGAGGTTATGAGAATTGTAATTTTGTAATTTTTCAAAATAGTATAGTAATTTGTAACCAACATTAATTTTTTTTCGAAGTAATAAGAGAAGGATTTTCGAAAGTTAGCTTCAGCAACGTTCGTAAACCTTGTTTTGTAACATCCTAAAATTGTTAAATTTTGACATATTTCGTTATTTTAACGAAATTGCCACAAAGCTTTTATTAAAATTGCATTCACATATACCGCTCGCACATGCAATGCAACGTAAAATTGACGTCAGAAGAAAACGAAGAATTCGAATTTGTTCCATACGATGTGATATATGAAAAATATTTCTAATTTAATACTTGAAAATGGCAGCTAGTTCAGCTAGCCGAACAACTTGGGAATCATTTCTTGAAAATCGATCCTTCCTTAGGAAGAAACGCCAAGTCTAACAGAAAACTTACTTTCCTAGCCAAGAATCTAACTGGTGCAAATTCATACCTAGGATCTTAGTTAGAATAACAAGTTTATCTTCCCTCGTTAAAAAATTCTTTAGATTTTTATTAACTAATAAAATAAATTGAATTCAATCGTAATTTTGTCCTTGCTATTTGACAATAAATCTTGTTGACAATTGAACCTTTAAGGTTATGCAGTAAGTCTGCTGCCACGGAGTTAGTGTTCTTTTAGTTATTATTCTAGAAATGTTGATTAATGCTTGCAATTAGATTCTGCACATTTTTTAATCATGGAAAAATTCAATTCAATTACAAAACCGGAAATATTTAATCAAAATGAATTTACGGAACTCATTTTTGAGGTGGTGAAAAAATGAGTTCCATAAATTTGTTTAAAATTGATGGCAAACTTTCAGTTACTTCAACGTTAAATAATCTTCCAAATTGAGAAAATGTGCTAAATCTAAGTACATCAAATAATTCTGATATATTTTAATGTTAACAAGATTTAATTGGCCAATTAACAAATAAATTTTCATATTGACTTTATATTGTAAGTTTCACATGACTATGACTAACTCTATATGATTCATTAACCATATTTAATAAGAATGAATGGATATTTTTAACAAAGGTTATAATCTCTTTTACAATATATATAATATGACGCATCAATGAAACTTTGCTTAAAATCTCATTAACGGTATAATAATGTTCAAATGTAACTTTTTTTCTCAGCATGAAAATATAAGAAAAAAAAAAAAGATTAAAGTCGGATCTTTCTCTGCAACCGTTCAACAACATCCTCCCCGTTAAAACGGCCAAAACGGCGTAAAAGTTGCGCGAAATCGCGCTTATACCTCCACCGTGGAATTAAATATCGACTGGCATAATTTCTCGAAGTGTCCGCCATCTTTGTATCATTTTCCATATGCGCGAAAATATACGCGCTCGCGTGTACGTGTGTGCGTGCGTGTGCAGCAGCGGTGTTGCACGTGCGCGCGCGCGTGTACGTAAAATAATCAACAACGAATTTAAACCCGAATATCGAACGAAATCCAGCAGCTAAATTAAACATGGCGGACATTCTTACGGAACAACCCGCACAGACGCGCTTATAACTTTTATGGTTGTTGCAATCGTTCGGTGCCGTTGTTATTGTTATTATTAAACATAGCGCCGTCGCCAATTAGAACGATCGCGTCAAAAAAGTTAGGTCAACTAACTCGGCGAATAGCCCTGCGGCTCCGTCCTCCCTCTGCCGTCCAAAACCTATACAAAAGCCGTCCCTGCCAGCGTTATGCGTAATATTCGCTTAATAATTTATACGCGCGCAGATTCACCAATTTAATTGACAATGCAATCGAACGGTGCCACACCATCGAGTAACCCACGCTTCGCTCGTGGCTCGCGAACCTTTTTCATTTAACCGCGCGAATTCGAATTTCTTTTCAATCCTAATTTTTATCCTTTCATTTGTTTATTTATATATAATGAATTTAATTTCGTCCATGCTGTGCATAGTTTAGAAGAATGAATTTAATTTCGCTAGTAACAGACAATATTCTTTATTTAGAATCTTTTAATTATCTCTTAAATATAATTTAATAAAAATGTTTATATTATGATGAAATGATTAGGTTCGCGCAGGAAAAAGCTGCCATTCTGTTTTGTGTGAAGACTGTTTTGTATTGTTAAACCGCATTCTTATAACCTATTAGAAAAAAGAATTGTTCTAATAATAAATCAATTTTTCTATGTTTTCATTTGTTCGACAAAAAAGTTGATAAAAAATGAGTATATTCACTTTGAATGGATGTTGTGAGTAAGATGAAAATCATTTTGAAAGCAAAAAAGTCATTTTTAAGTTTAACGTTTACATTTGGAAGGGACACCTCTCCCTTGTGGAAAAAATGCCGAAAATGCTGAAAAACGTTGAAAAACGCTGAACAACTGCTAAATTGGGAATTTTCAGCATTTTTCGGCATTTTTTTCCAAAAGGATTTCTTTAAAAAACAATCTTGCTTTTTTTTCTTTATATGCACTTATAATATGCATTAATTAAAAAAAAAAGAGAAACTTCTAAGTAGAATACATGAAATTTATTAATGTTAATGTGTATAATATTTTATATATGTAAGATTTAATTTTTATAACAAAGCACTCGCATCTACTTATTTTATTGAAAAACATATTACCCTAATATCATAAAATACTTTTTGTATATTTTAAAACAATTTAAATATTCCAAACAAATATTCTAATGTTCAAAGGATTTTCTATCCTTCTTTATTTTAGGAAATTGTTCAAACTGGAACATGCCACAATTCTAAAATTATTCCTAGTATATGTTTGGGGATTAAACTTACTTTAAGGTAATGCAGTAAGTTTGTTGCCACGTAGTTAGTTTTTTTTTAATTATTATTCTGAAATTGTTGACTTAATGCTCGAAATCAGTTTTAGCACATTTTTTAGGCATGGAAAAATTTAATTCAATTACAAAACCTGAATTTTTTAATCAGCTTATATATATTTTAATAAAAACATATTTCTGAGGTTCGATATAGATGGCGTATTTGGAAAGTGACATTATGATATCATGTGACGATTTGTCCCGTTTCTTTTTCATTTAGTGATAACTTGGAAGACAGAAGTGAAACGTCAATAATATTTTCTGAAAATCTTTTCCGAATACGTTAAGGGATATTATTAAAAATTATTTCTCCGGGTACTCTTGTTACTAGGGTAAGCTTATTCCAAAGTTAAAGATTTTTCCTCTACTTGACTACAGATTTAAACTGTCTTTTATTAGTTTTTAAAATTTTTAATAACGAAGAATTTTTAAATTAATAATTAAAGATAAGTGTAAAAATGTATCTCTCTGTAAAAGTTACAAACTTATGGCGTGTTCCAGCTTGTAGAATTTCTTAAATTAAAAAAGGACAGACAATACTATTGTCTGTTGCAGTTCCTTTTGATAAATAATTTTATTGATGGGACTGAAGGATAAAACGTTTTCAAAATATAAAAATTGTTTATTTATTATCATTCATTTTCGTCACGATGCCCTTGAAAATGTTTACAAACATAGATTATTCACATTAATCCTTTTGAAAACGTTTCAAATTTCAGTCCCATATTTTATTGGCATAAAATAACGCTTGATATAGCATTAATGCGATACTCTTTATAAACAGTATGATTAATGATATCAAACGATAAAAATGAACAAGAAATTGTAATTTTATGCAATAAAATAAAAGCGAAAGAAATTCACCCTTAAATCTAATCGGGTATCCAACCGCGGCTCTGAAAATGGCTCCCACCTCCAGCAGTCGATGGACTTTTGGCGGGAAATACTCGGTTCGATCTCGTCGTTCCGATTTGAACTGTGCCTTTGAGCCCGCTACCTGTTAAAATTTCAGCGCGAATGCCGACTTGACATTTAACGCGGTACTTTTAAAATCGCCCGACGAACGAAATTAATAAATCGATACGCCGAACTCAGACATAATAACAACAGTACCCGGACAATTAACTGCCAACGTCAACGGTACAATTTTTCCCACAAAACATCCAACTTTATGAACGCACATTCGCTCCACACATCAGTGCCAAATTTTAAACCCGCAATACGTACTTTTAATAAAAAAAAACTGTTTCAATTCATCCTATATCTAGCCATATTCGAGTTCAATTTTGCTTAACAAACGTGCAAACATAAATAAGTCACGAAACATTATTACTATTATATATATATATAAATAAAATTGGAACAAAAAGAAAAAAGAAAGAGAGATTAGAGTTTTTTGTTAATGCATCCTTCTCAAGTTTTATACGTAAAAACCCGCACACGTACACACGTGCGAGCAGTTTATGTATATATAAGTTAGTATGTGTGTGTGTGTGTGCAACGATGCACACACATACACCGGTATTGTGTCGGGCGTCACATGCGACGCACACATTCAACACTGACCGTACGTGTCCATGTGGCGCCCGCGCGCGCGTGTATTTCGGTGAGATTGTGTGCGAGGTTTGGGCACGTAAATACGTATCCATGAGCGCGCGTGCGTTCCCTCGACTGTATTGGTGCAAAACCTTACGGTCGGTCGTAGCGAACAGAGGTATCGATATCCAAGAGCATTGACTGACAATTTTTGATCACTATAGTCGCACTAACTGTCGCACATCTTTTGTGGATCGTGACGTTCCATTTGGGTAGATAAAGTGCGGTTTCGAGGAATCGTGTAGTTCGTTGGAAGAATTGTAAGTGTGCCTCTCGATCCACCGCCGCGCCGACCTAACCTCAAAAAGCATAGCGCGCGCGGACGAACAGCGTGAGCGTACGTCCACGGGGACTGTGCTCGCGTCACGATCTTTTTTTTCCCCTCTTTTGAGGTTAGGTCACGCTCGGAGGCGCCATTTTGCTCGATTACGCTTCCCCGTTGTTGTCCGTTGCCTTAACCTGCAATCCTATACTGATGCCACTGCCCGTTTTGCCGATTTTATAGCAAAAATGTAAATTTTCTGTCCTGCAGATCGAGTTCACACATGGAAGGTACTTTAGAAGGGGGCACGGTCAAAGAGCCGAAGCAGGAGATCGATTTAAAAGGTGAGCCGTCGATTTAAAGTGGGTTTTAATCCATCGACTTCATTGTTTATTTGTTGTGCTTGTCAAGCTCGGTTCATTATCAGTGACTCTTCATTTTAATTCAATTTTCGTTGGTTTTTAATTTTTCTAACGGACGATAAACAAAATCGTGACACCATTAGTGTTTGCTTGATTAGTAGTAAAATAACACGTGAATTCTTAATTGATTGCAACACCTTTAATTGACTTATGAAATATACATTTCGCAGAGGCACTTATTCTAAACGGCGTGAATGGAAGGTACGATGAAAACGAGGAACACTTCGACAACAAAGATAGTGCTCAGAGCAGACTTGAAATGGCAAATTTTGACCCTGTCGAAAGTTCCAATGTTGAGGAAATGGAGCAGATGGAAAGTGTGAAGTGTTCACAAAAAGATACCATCCTGGACGAACAGTCTGAATCCATGGAAGTTGATAATTGCAAGGATGCAATTAAAGATATTGAAGCAATGGATGTGGACCAGAGGAGTAATTCGTCTGAGGTTGAATGCTTGGATGAAACTAATTCTGATGCGGATGATATCTTTGAGGAACAAAATGCAAATTCTTCAAGGGTAGGTCCCCAAGTTTTAACAAATTTTCTAGTTTTTTAAAATGCAAAATTAGCCTTTATGATATATAAAACACTTGAAATAATATATGTGAAAGAGTCATGAAATACTTTATTATCATGATTATTATATTTTATTTCTATTTACTTTTTTTATATAACAAGTACCATGCAGAAATGAATAGTTCATCATGAAATATTTTTCAAATGAGAAGTGGTGTTAAAATATTACTATTGTTTAAAAATTAAGAAAATAAAATCAAAAAATATAATATTTACATATCATATATATATTTTTAATAAAAATCATATATATATATATATATCATACATATCTTTTTGAAATATTAATTAAATATGCATTAATGTTATATACCATAAAATTAATACAATATTTAAAAATAATGACTTTCTAAAATAATGTCTAAACATTAAATATATTAAATGTATTAAGTTGGTAAAATTATTATATATATAATTTAATATTACATATTTCAAATTTAAAAATGGGTCATTTTAAAACAGAAAATTATATATAAGATCAATATTCAGTTATGAAATAATGGATTATTTTAGGTAAATAATTAAAAATATAGTTTAAAAATAAGCATAAAATCTCAAATTATGTTTTTAAGTTTCATCTACTAATGTAATTCAAAATGTTTTCATTTTAATTGCTTTATATTAGGTAATTATTTTAAATACCCTTACTTATTAAATATAAGTCTGCATTGAATTAATGATTATATAATAAATATCATGGGTTATAATTAAACTTCTTTCATAAAAATGTAAGTTTAACAAAGACTCATATTCAAAATGGTGGATATAAAATGGCGGCGGCCACATGAAAGTATAATTATCTCTCTCCTAGGTAATATATATCCTAATAAGATCATGAGATCTCATCCGTGTATCCATTTTTTTAATCTTATATTTATATTTCTTAAACATATTTTGTTATTATATAAAGAAAAAAATGTTCTATGTAATTAATTACATACTACGAATGAAATTTATTTGTTTAAATATACAATTAATCTAAATTGAACTTTGATCGAATATGACATAATTTTAATTATGATAAAATCTAAGTAGTTAAAAGAGGGGTTTTATTCTTAAATTGTATTGAATATTATTTAAATTCTTATATAAAACTTACAATTATTAAATTTTATTACTTGAATGTAATAAAATCACTTTACCAATTAAATGTTATTAATTTTTCAGTAGTTTTTACTTATTAACTGTTTTATTTTTACTTGAATAAAGTATGTAAAGATATTTTATACTTTTTTTTCAATGATTTTTAGTAACTTTATTTCAAAGGTGATAAAACTACTGTTTTAATACAGTATTTATTATATGTGATAAATTTAAATTTGTAAATTATCTCAAATAATAATAATGGTATTAATAATAACAACAATAATAATACAATACACAAAAAAAATTTCACTAGATCTAAAAAAAATAATAATATTTATTTGAAAATATCCACTTATTTTAATTTCAGTTCTTAAATATTTTTCAATTTTTAATGATATAATATTAACAGTAGATCATATTAAGTATATTTTTGCTAATATATTTTAAAATTCTGTTGAAAATTTTTAATAAAGTAAATTGTTTTTTGTATTAACACTTGTTTAAATATAACAAAATAAACATTACAATTTTTAGCTGATATCACAGTCACACTTACTGCTTCTTCTAATTTATATTACATTTATTCTAAAATGTTAATTTTATAAGTATAAAATTAGAACTCAATTGTTATTTAATTTTTTAACTTTATCAAAGAAAGTTATTACAATTAAAAATTTTAAATTTAAAAATATATTACAAAAACAATATGATGCGCTGCTTAATTAATGTTATTTAAATTAGAAAATTTCATTTTCATATGAGGAGATACCAGATTTAATTTATTTATTATTTAATTTATTTATTATTATAATTTTTAGAGATAACTAATTTTGTTTGAAAAAGTATATTAAAGTTTTGATCAGAATAAATTAATTATTGTGTTTGAATAATTCATTATAAGATTTAAATGTACTAATGTTTAATCTCATATTAATTACTAACCAAACTGATTTCAATTCAATTTAAATTAATTAAAGTATTTATTTTACTTTAATATACATTAATATTTTTCATACATATTCATGCATACTGCTTTTGACAGATAATAATCTAGATACACATAAGTACAGTATAATTTATACAAACTCATATACGCAAGTTTGATTTATTATAAATATATATTTAAAGAAAAATAATAAATAATTTAATTTCAACAGCAATCGAAGCAGCAGGATGATAATATGAATCCAAGTGTGGAAACATTAAGTGATACAGTTGAATGTTTGGAAAATTCATCGCCACTTAAAAACATTGAGGAGAATGGTTCAGTGGGTAGCCCAGAAATTGAAGAAGTCACCGCGCAGGATTCAGCGCAAGGTGCACCAGACTCCCCAAGTGAACAAGAGTTATCAACTCCAAAAAAGAAACAGCGGAAAACTAATGTAATTGATTTGACTAATGTGACACCTCGGCGTAGTTCACGCAATATTAAGCGTACAAGCTATATTGAGAAAGAAGACGATGAAGAAGATGCTGGACGACGACATACAGATGAAGAGGATCGAGATGATGATGATGATGATGATGAATCGGATATTGAAGAAATCAAACCCGAGGATCCTCTCGCTGTTAATGATCCTAAAGATCGTGAGAATATACGAAATAGAAGCCCTAAAAGCAGTAAAACAATTGTTGTAAACGATACAAAACGGCTTGTGGAAATTGCAGCTGGTAGTAAGGTATGATGAAGTTGATTTCAAGGACATCACTATTCCAAAAATTTGTAAACAATAACAATAATGAGAATTACTGTACATACAATGTGTGTAATAATAGAAGATAATACATATTATTTTAGAAATACATCTTATTCTAAAAGTTGAAATTTTATATGCATAAATTTTTATTCTTACTGTAATATTAAAATTATGAATTGAATAACAAGATATTGTACATTGATACTATTGTTAATAGTATTATTCTAAAGGTACATATATTAACAAAAGATATTTTCCTTTTTTCAACTTTTTTTTAATTTAATTAAATTGGTATGCATATATCAGAAATAAATTTTGTTTTGATTTTGTTATTTATGTTATAAAGATTACATTTCATAAAATATTATTACCACCATATTTTAAAACTTTGAGTTACTATTTTATGTGTAATATTACAATATTATTTATAGGCAAATGTCTCTAAGGGTGGAAAGAAAGAACCTACACTAGTGATAATTGACACGAATTCGATACTATCGGGACGTGGAGGTATACCAGTTTCCAACAGTACAAAGTCTTCACATTCGCCTATTGGATCAAGCTCTTTAACATATGTACCAATGGGTACGACCACGATGTATCCAAATATGCGTACGACAATTACACCAGTACCAATGAAAGGTTCACAGCTTAGTCCGAAGAGCACCTCAATTACACCAGTGCCACCCCCGGTACAAACGCAACCTGCGCAACCTATCCTGCCTACACTTACAGACGATATGTTTGTTGTAGAGGCACCATCGTTTATTGTTCCCTATGTTTATGAAAAACCGCCGATAAAACCATTAAGGGAATTTGTTACAAAATTGGATAAGTGTATTCAAGAGAAAGAAAAGGAGGAAAGAGAAAGAGAAAAAGAAGAAAGAGAAAAGGAAGAAAGAGAAAAAGAAAAAGATGGTGATGAAGAGGATAAAGAGGATGAAGAAATGAAGGAGGTGAATATATGCATATCTCTAATATTTCTGACCATGAGGAACCAGAAAATCATAATTCTTTCTTAAGATTTTTTTTACTATATTTAATTACATTTGTTATATTTAATTAATTTCAAAATGTTGTATTTAATAAATAGTAAAAGGTAAAGTTTAATAGTAAATTAATATATAAGCTAATAATTATCAAAAAAAGAACAAATAAAACAGACTAATTGTAAACAAAAGATTCTCATTTCTAACAAAGATTGAAAATGTTAACATAAATTGAATTTAATTTTCATTTTAACTGTCGATAGGGAGAATAATTGTTTTACTTGAAGCGTTGTTTCAATATTAATTTTTAAATTAAGTTAGCTAAGTGCTTTTTTAAAATGGCACCGTAATGCTTAAATTAACGTTCTTTGTACCGTAAATAAAATTATTCAGTATAAAAGCTTTTAAAATTGTAGTGTAAAAAATTGAAATATTTATACATATGTCAATGTTGTTAAATAGTACAGTAATTTTTATTGTAACTTTTCTGCGTTTAATAGTAACGTAATATTCTATGTTTTCTTTTATTGTCATAATTTCTTCGTTCATTGCGATATTAGAGAAAAATAACTAATTTAAAAACATGAATGTTAAACAGGAAAGTGATCCAACGAAACCTTCAATTGAGCCTGAAAAACGTGATGAACGTAAAACCGGCGGTACGTACTTTGACCTGCCCCTTGGCAAGTTCTTCATCCAAATCGGCGTGAACCTTGTGCAGGAATTTGTACAGACGGATCTGTTACGTACGCAAAAGCGTAAGCAAGGCAAGGGCCAGCCATCTGCAGAAACGCAGATTGCAATAAACTCGCTGATCAAAAATCTCGAATTTAGTAAAGAAAATAATGAGCCATTCCATCTAGAGTTGAAAAAGTGCGAATTCTGTAATTTTAAAACGGAATCTTCCCTAGTAATGCAACATCATTTGGAGACTCCGCATATGCGTAATTACGTATACAAATGTAACTTCTGTCCACTCGAAGTGCGCAGTCCACACGATATTCTTTTCCACATGGAAGCAGAGCATAATACAAGAGGAAGATTAGAACGTGGGCCAGCTTTCCATCAGTGTCCAAATTGTCCATTTGAGGACAACCAGAAGGGCAAACTTACGCGACACGTTATCGCGTGTACTAAAAAGTTCAGACCAGAACGTAATCTGGAGCCATCTGCTGATTGGGAGCCACCTGCGAAAATACCAAGGTTTGTCAGTCATAGTTAATTACTTCGAAAATCTCTATTTGAAATACCAATAAAAAATATATTTCAGAACTATTAAATATTATCGTATGATTATAAATAAGATACAACTAGAAAATTCCAATTATTAGCGTACTAATTATAATAAATTAAAAGTATTATTAACAATAAGTATTGTTCATAGAATAAATCGATCAAGACCAATTGGTACTGCAAATACTTGCGGTCTTACAATGACAATGGGTGTTAAAGGACCACAACCACTTCTGCCAAAGCTTCTACCGGCTCCTGGACGCGGAAGAGGCCGACCGCCTATGCAACCAAGATTTGCAGATATGAAGTCCATGAGACCAGGTATAATTGAAGTAGTACTAAATATTATTATATTAACATATTAAGTCTCAAAAATGAAATTGCAATTTGTTCAAGTGTATAATCAAACAAATATAAATAATTTAATAAAATATAATTGACATTTTTTTGTTATTATATAATATTAATTTATCTTTGCATTATTCAAATTATGAGATAAAATATTTTAATGAGTTAAATGAAATGTTTCTTTTAGAAAATGTCAACCCAATGATGTATCGACCAACATCGTCTGGATTGTTAGTGTCATCATCCTATCAATTTGGAGGAAGTCAAATGTTCCAGGTTAGTTTTATATTTAATATTTAACTGCGTATAAAGCATTAATTAAACAATCAATTTCTATCAGCCATTTTGTATTTTTTATTATCATGATTTTTTGATTATTTTTTAATACATTTTACGAATGAAAGTTTTAATATTTAAACTGTATATTTTTTAAATTAAATTATTAAATAAACATTCTATTATCTATTTAAAATTTTAATATAATTAAATTATATTAAAAATGAAATAAATAATAATGAGTGGTAAGTGGTAATATCTCATTAAATAATAACACACTACTTCAAATCAAATTTTATAAATAATAAAATACAAAGAATATATTAAGACCAATATTTAAAACAAACTTGTATGGGTGGGGACAGATGGTGGGCGGCTCTGGAACAGTGGTATCGTCGACCACGTCAGCGGTGAGTATATCCGTGCGACAAACAACAAACATCAACCGAACAATGACCAGCTTTTCCTTGTTCATTCAACCCTGAAAATAAGAGCCTGTATTCAGTAAAATTCTCACATCTAATGAAAACATTTAACAGAGCATTGATACTGATAATTTTACAAGTTGTGAAATTACACATAATAAATAAAAATTATTAATTATTAAACAAAATAGGAAAAAAGTAAACTGACGCTTAAGAAACAAGATATTTCTCGAAATTACTAATTAGTTGATAAAAATTAAATTTAATATTTTAAAGGTGTAATTTCACGTTTAAATATTTTTTTGGTGCTGGTTTTAATCGCATGTTCGATGTTTTTTATGTTGATCTCACCATCTGTCGCGTCTTCAACCTCCCACATCCCCAAAACAATGACATTTGAGTATAATTCCCATTCATTTTAACATTATAATAATTTTCCAGTTAAATGTACAGTTCTATTGTGGCTGTTTGTTGATGCATTTAATAAAATTATTTACAATATATATTAATGATTTATTTATTTAATTATATAGATAATATATTTTGAATGAGTAAAATAATTGTTTAAATACAAAAATAAATATGTGCCATATACTTATTTGATAATTTTCTTTACTATGTACTACAATAGAACCATGATAACGAATATAGTTTGCTTCTTGGTGTTAGGCTTGACGTTTATAACTTTAAGTGGTATTGAAAGCGTTATTTAAGATTTGATTTAATAATAATTTTATTATTTTCAGAATACGTCCGCGGCAAGTCCAAAGAATCCAACCGCAAAGTTGCTAAGCCAGCCTAGTATATCAATAACGCCTTTGCCACGTAGCACACCCCAAGCGCCTATTACAGGCACTGGTAGAAATACATTCGTTATTTGTGAAATTTGTGATGGTTATATTAAGGTAAAATCCTACTTTATTTTATATCATAGTTAAAAAAATAATATAAATTTAAATTAAAAACAATTTTAAATAAATAGTTTAATATTTATAATATTTTATAATATTTTAACTTTATAGGATTTGGAGCAACTGCGAAATCATATGCAATGCATTCATAAGGTGAAAATTCACCCGAAAATGATTTATAATCGCCCCCCGTTAAACTGCCAGAAGTGTCAATTCCGATTTTTCACGGATCAGGTAATATTTTATTATATTCATATTGATAAATAAATAATTCTTTAATTTATCATATTCCATGTGATTTTAAAATAGTTGAATTAATAACCAATTATTATCATTAATTAGGGATTGGAAAGACACTTACTTGGATCTCATGGACTTGTAACATCAAGTATGCAAGAGGCAGCTAACAAAGGCAAAGATGCTGGACGTTGTCCTGTTTGTGGCAGAGTATGTTTCTATATAAATGATATAATTTTAACTTACATAACACTTTGTATTTATTTAGTTATTATTTCAATTCTGAATTTTGAAATGTTAATTAAAAATTTATATTATTGAATCATATTTTATAAAACATTAAGAGTATCTCGCATTAGATGGTAAATCGCAGTGTAAACACTTCAAAGTAGAAGAATGAATTGCTAAAAAGAATGTTGTTTTCCAGGTGTATCAATGGAAGTTGTTGAATCATGTGGCGCGGGACCATGGCATGACCCTGAAGCCCGCGCATCTTTCATACAAGTGTACCGTATGTACTGCAACGTTTGGCATGTATAAGCAATTCGAGAACCACGTTTATTCGGCGCACAGTGTTGTTGCAAAACGTATGGATAAAAAGAGCAGCGCGCCCTCGTCACCGTCCTCGAGGTCGAGCGACTCTCTTCCAAAGCCGCTGAAAATAAACGATGAGATTACTATAATACCGCAGCCAGCAGCGAAGTCGACCACACGGTCCGGTAATACCGCGACGCGTCCAGGAAAATAGCAATTGTCTGCTGAGTGATACGCGAACGCCGTCTCGTTCAACTACTTACGCTAAAAAATCATAAGCAAGGAAACCAGAATTAGTTGAAAATGAAACCTCACGAAACAAGGAATATAAAGTTAAATAACTAAAGCAACACAGAGAGTATGCCGAATTGCGCGCAATTACACAATGCGCAACAACTCGACTCGAACATTACATAAGGAACTATCGAGGAAGGCGTAAAGAAAAGTAAAAGTAATTTAAAAACAAAACTATATACACATACACTCGTGGACATTTGGAATGAAAAAGAGAGAGCATGAGGAATAAACTTATGATAATGTTAATTATATAGAAAAATGAATAAAAGTAAAAAAAAATATAAAAAACGAAAAAAAAGAAAAAATAAATAAGAAACGCGCCGTTGAATTCCATCGATGTATTTATTTTTTGAAGTCCACCGTCGTGCGGTAGGCCGCATACAATTGACTCTTTCTTCTTTGTTAATGAATTCTCTTTTTAATTTTTTTTTTTTTTTTTTTTTTTTTTTTTTTTTTTTT